>JBAFWW010041285.1:0-21583 GCA_036873685.1 Agapornis canus
CGTGCCGCGGAGGGCTGCGGGGCTGGCGGTGACCCCCGTGCCTCTGCCCGGCTCCCGGCCCCCTCCGCGGCGGAACCGGGCGCAGCCTTTTATATACTTATTTGTCCATTGGGTGCCGTTGCCCGTGTCCCTCTGCCTGCCCCCGGTACAACGGCTAGCTCCGCGCCCAGCCCGGGCAGCGCTGCGGTAGCTGCGACACGTGCACATGCTCTGCAAACCCTTCCCCGCTGACACCTGCTCGCTGCCGGCGTCCCGCATGCCCCCCGCTCCCTGCCTTCTCTGGCTCTTCACTCCCAGCGCTCGGCCATGGCTCCCGCTGCTGCAGAAGAGCGGCCCGAAGCGCTCTGCTCTGCTGTGGGCGAGTCGTTGGCTGCTGCCCTCCGTGCGCAGCGCTTCAGAGAACGCCCCGGCGTTTTCTCTCCGGGTCCTAGAACAGCAGCCGCAGGGGCTACTTGGCAAATTGGCGTGTTAGAGCCTTTTAGATACCATAGGGCTTTTGTGCCGTGCAAGGTGGAATATTGTGTGCTGGTAGGGTATTAGGCCGAGTTTAATTGTTGTAAGGGGTAGCTGAGCAGCGCCTAGCTCTTTAAACCTGCAGGGTGCAAGTGAGTCATTTCTCAGTTCATTTCCATGTGATTCACAACGTTTTCAACTCCAGGATGCATTTTCCCAAATTTGTATAGGTTTTCGTACCTGAGCTGATAGCAAGGACATCTGTTTGAATCCATAGAGGCGCGAGGTTTACTGCATCACTGAAAATAGTAGCTGTAATAGAATTCCCTGGAGTGAAATCTATTAAAACCTGTCCCTACCATTATATTCACACTGCAGCAAAGCAGCACTGGGAACATCTACACTTTTGTCTTCCCTTATTTCCCAGTCATTGTGTTACTGAAAAGCATTATAAACAACTCTCCATCGTTTGTTGGCATTCTGGTAAGGCCTGGGGCCTTGGTAACTGTTTCTTCCTTTCATGGCTGTCAAAATGCTACAGAGACATCAGTTAAGACTGGGAGCTCATTTTACCGAGGAGGAGCTGACCAGAAACTTAGAAAGATTTAAGTCAAATCTAGAAGTGAAGTCATCATCTCACAGATCCTAAGTAAGCCCTCTGTTTAGGGAGCTCTTCCCCACCTGCTCTAACAAAATTCTCACTGGCTGCTCCAGAGGCTGTTGTGGGCACTAACAGGCCATGTACGCTCTGGGACTTTGAAATATTGCTCTGGTGTATTGCAGAAAAGTGTGTGCCTTCAGTGCCACACTGTTGAGAAGAATAGTTTCTGATTAGACCTGTTCTTTGGTTTGTACTGGGGTAGAATTGAAGAGCTTCATTATGGGTGAGGGTGCATTAGGCAAGGCATTGTACAGCCAGACAGCCAGACAGCATGCACACAGCTAATGAGCTAAATACAGAAAGCCTACATATCTGCCATGAATTCTTTGTCAGACTTCAGCACAAAAGAGAGAAGGTCTCTCCTCACTAGGACTCTCTTTGAAAGGCATTTTTCCAAAACCAAAATAAGCAGCTCCTACTGTGACTGTAACTCTGAAGACTCCTGGTTTTGAGTCTGTCCATTTGCTTTCATGGCCCAAACAGGAGATGGGCTGTGTTTGAGATCCTTCCTTCCGCATTGCTGATGTTGATCTTTAAGGCCTTTAACTGGGGAATCCCAACTGCAGCCTTGGATTTTGAGGTTGCTGTCCTTGCTGTCTGTAAAGCACTGCACCAAACAATAATGGTAGCTCAAAGCATTTACAAAGTTTTAAGCTTCTTAAACTTCATCTGTGTCAGAGAAGCCTACTGCACAGTATGTGATAATGTACAGCTCCCAGTAGTTCCAGGTGGATGGAAAGGACCAGATTGAATGCTTTTATGGCTTTTTTGGGTTTAATATCTATTGGTGCTTGCAAGCCTGATCTATTTTTACACAGTTTTCTAGAAATCTTGTTTTCTTAATATTAAAGTTTGTAGGAAATCAAGTTCAATACCATCCCCCCAGCCCCAACCACCTTGGTGCTGAAGTTACAAGGAGCATTGTTCATTGCTGTCAGGCAAGACAGTTTGTTTCCTTTCAGAGGACAGCTCTTGTAGAGAAGAGAGAGCAAGCACAGCTCCAAGGCCTCTATGGCTGGGCATCAGCCAATTACTGTCATATCAGATTAGCTCTATGGCACATTAGCACTCGTTTATGTTGGTACAAATGCAGCATGACTGTTCTATAGTATTGATGGAATTATTGTCTTCACAGTATGACTAATTGAAAGGGAGGTTCTGATTACAAAACCATGGACTTCCAAAGTGATTCTTTCTGCTGCTTCTGTATGGGCCAGTTTCAAACCATGAGGAAGAAATGTATTACTAGAAGACACAATCCAGTTTTTATTTATCATTGATGCAGTCACCTTTTAGGCAAGCTCTAGGGGAAAAAAAAACAAAACAAAACAAAACAACCTGTATCACAAAAGAAACAGGAAAAACTTTGGTTTTTACCACCTTGCCATGATCCTGTATTAGTAGCCTATGCTACTGTAGCTACTTTTTGACCTCTGAGAAAAGCTGTTACCTGCCTGTACTCTGCAGCAATCTAGGCCTTGAAATCAGCATTAAGATTTCCTTAGCTGCCACTGCAGCGCGTGTGTTCTCCTTGTCCAGAGCAGCTTGGTAGCAGCAGTCGTGGGTGTTTGTGAAATGAGGAGGCATCACATGCAGCACTCTGTAAGCCAGAACTGTAAAATTGTCCACAGCTTCGTGACTTTCCTGCTTGCACATCACCTGCTGACATTCAAAGGGTGCTCCTGTTTGTCTCTGAATAAACTGGGCGCCTCTGGCCTGAATCCCCACAAGTTTTGCAGTCCCTGCTTCATAATTAGCTCAGCCTCAGCTTCCAGCTGGTTTGCAGTTCACAGCAGCTCTTACAGCTGGTTTCTGGTGGCCATTATCCCCTTCCAGCATAGGAACAGCTTCAGCCCTGAGTCCTGGGAGAACGGACAGTGCTGGCGGGATTACAACAGAATAGAAAATGGGTGTATGGGCACAAGGAAGGTAAGGCTGAGAACATATGTGACAATGGGGGGGAAATTAAATGACATCTGGGAGGCACTGCAGATCCCTAGGCTTTGTGGGACCCTAGGTAGATCAGGTAGGATGGGAAAGGAGGAAGGGCGGGAGCTCCACAGCTTGTGGATCCTTCGCAGGGTGAGGGATCTCCTCTGCTGCTAGGGATGGATTGCATTCCTGCTGCCAGCCCACTGCCCAGGCTTCAGAGCTGTTCAGCCAGCCCTGTGCCACTGCAGAGTGCCAGGCAGCATTTGATATTTTCAAACCACTCTGCTGTGAGTTACAGCCACAGAGGGTGAGTAGCTCCAGGAACTGCACAGGAGGGCTGGGCTCAGCAGCTGTGTCCACAGTGCCATCCCTGCTCAGGAAGGGCCCTGGGAAAACCTGTGTCACCAAAGCAGACACCATCAATTACATGAGGAGCAGCAATATGATGCTCAAGGACAGTGAACAGTCTGTGATCTCAGGAATTAGTTATGGAAAGCTGGGACCCTCAGGCTGAGGTAATAAGAAGAGCTGGAGAATTAGGCAGTTCCCGTATTAATGAGATGACAGACTGCAGTCCATTTGCCAAGGCTGTATTGAATACACTGAGGGGCAGAGGAGTTTTCTGTCTTTGCCAACAGCTGCTTCAAGGTGAAGTACAAGGGGAAAAACAGGAAAAAAAAAAATCTCTGCTGTCTCCTGATATTAATTTTTCCATGTAACAACTCAGGGCCTGGAACGGCTCTGGGCTCTCTGCAGACCTTTTGGAGCCTGTGCTTGAGACAGTTCCCTCACCTTTGAGAAATAACCTGAACAGCAGTTAAATAGCACCTGTCCTAAATACTTCTTTCCA
Organism: Agapornis canus; assembly: GCA_036873685.1. NCBI lineage: Eukaryota > Metazoa > Chordata > Aves > Psittaciformes > Psittacidae > Agapornis > Agapornis canus. The sequence continues at coordinate 3,897 of JBAFWW010041285.1, forward strand.
GGAAGGAATTAAAGAAACTGAAACTTTTGAAATCCTTCCCCATCTCCTCTCTGAGACAGGAAGTCAAGGAGCAGCAGTACATTATTTCCTTATAAGAAAAAGCTTGTCTTTGTGTTCTTAGCTAGAAAGAGTGTCTACGCCCTTGTCTTCTCTGCTGCTGCAATGCTTAAAGATACATGTAATCAAAACTCCATTTTTCCTTTGGGATATGAATCTTCAGCAGATGCTGGTGGGAGTTTACAGGTTTGGTTCTTTGTCAGTGCTTGCAGAAGCAGCCAGATGCTGCACTAGCTGTGGATGCAGCGCTAGAGCTGCTCCAGTCAGACACTGTGCAGCCTATCCTGTAGCTTCCTCAGCATCTGGGAGCAGTATTGTTACTGTCCTGTCAAAACTCATTTGTTTGCAGCACAGCGATCTGCCTGTTTCTGTAGGCATGTTTAGGAAGCCAGTTAGTGACTGGAAGATGACAGTGGGTTTGACCACAAGCAAGTGGTTCACAAGACTCAGAGTACACACAGCTGAACTTTTCATGCAAGGCTCTTCCCCCAGGAAGAAGGGAATTGAAGACTTTCAGACACTGAGGAGAGACAGCTGCATTCAGACACAGCACAGAAGTGGTAGACATTAGTTTCTAGTGTCACAGCCAGTTAGAGCTGCTGTTGACAGATTTATCTTCTGGCTTTGTAGCTTGTCTCAAGGACAATTCACCTATCGTTCCATCTGATCAAGTTCTTGCTCATCTTAAGCATGTTTGTATCTCAGGCATCTTGCTCAATAAATCCACCCTTCAGAGAGGTGTACAAGCAAAGCAGTGGTTCAAAGTTTGATGGGAGCAGAATTAGCACATTCAGTGATGCTACTTGATTGAAGCTGAGCCCTGTGGACTAAAATGACATCAGTGCCTGTGGATCAGCTCTGTGCAGAAGTACTCTTGTCATTCATGGTACAGCAGCTGATCCTTCCAGCCTGCTTTTTAGGAGTAGGCAGAAGCAACCCCTTTCAAGAGGAGGTTCCTCTTAAAAGACCTCTTTCAAGAAAGTGCCTTTCAAGAGCCAGGGAGGTAACTGCTTCTCATAAAAGATCAACAGTTCCACTGTTAATCTGTGCTGTTATAGTTTACCCTGAAAAAACGTCAGGTCTGAACTGTCCAAGGCCTCTCAATTACACGAAGACCTGAGAGCATTCCCTCAGGAGTCCTGGTGTGGGGTACTTAACTGTTTTGCTCTGATGTGCTCTATTTTTTACCACAGTTCTTGCAACAGCTGTAGTCTCTGTGGGCAATGAGGGTTCAGGTTTCTGCAACACAAGATAACCTGAATGTGAGCCCCAGTGCGGTAGTCCTCTTCCTTGATTAAGGGCTATACTTCAGTTTGGAAATTGGTTTGCTGAAGCCATACCTGCGTTGGAGAGATCTCACAGATCAGTAGACTTCTCTGAAAGCTCCATATCATTGAGAATAAACATCAGCCAAAGTCACAGGGGGAAAAAAGTAAGAATCTGGTTTTGAAAGAGGAAGGAGTGGGCCATGAAAGCCTTCCTTACTGATAAGCAGCCCCTGAGCTGATCAGCTTTTTAAGATTAAGGTTGTTTGAGCTGCCACTTGAGTTTCAGGACACCTTCCGGCAGGTATGGTAAGAGCTGACATTCCATTCCTGGCTATGAGAACTAGGCTTGCTAAACAAAAGTCCCTCCAAAACCAGTCATGTCTTTCAGGGAGGATCTTCTGCCCTTTCTTCCAGGTTCTGTCTTACCTGGTTGCCATATAAACACATTCTCAAGGGACATAGTTATTGCTTGTCTACACAGCGCTTTAGTTATTTCTGGTCACATGCAAACAGCCGGGAAAGCACAGAAAAATGGGTTGAGGGCCTCGTCAGGCAACAGGATAGCAAAGGGTGCTCTGTGGTTGGGAAAAAGAGATTATGTAGGAAAGAAAAGAGGGTGTAGCAGAGGTAGCTGTGCTGAGGAGTAGAGATGAGAGAAGAGCTTGGAGGGGGCAGTGGAACAGGAAAGAGGCAAAAGACTAATGAATGGCTTCTGAAGGCCTCGTAGTTAGAGTAGTAGCCCCACATACAAATGCCTGGGGCTTTTGAGATACAACCCATCAAGCACCAAAGCAGCAGGTGTGCAGCATGAGTCTGGGTGAGGAAGATCAAGAAACAGAATGCCTGACTCCTAAATGGGTTCCTTTTACCCTGCACTATGCTCTCTGCTCATTTGGCATTCCTGCTGCTGTTTGCAACACAGCATCTGGAGAAAGCAGTGCCCTTGTACAGAGTATTTGGCTTGAGAAGGGTTCTTCCAGCATTGGATTTGGCCCATGGATTTTAATTACTCTCCACTGTGGTAGTAATGAGAGCCAGTGGAATTGTACTGATTTTATTTCCTTTTAATTTGTTATGATGCTCTGGATGCAGATTAATTTTCCCAGCTCAATGTATGTTATTGATTCATCCTGCCTCGTGATGTGGTAAATGGCTTGAAGATGTGCCTGATTTCAGTGTGATTTCACTAGCTTCCCTTGCTAGCTCTCTGCTTTCACATCATTGAAGCTGTAATGGAGATGGGGAACAGAACCTGAGCTCTCTCAACACAAAGCCCTACCAGAGGCTGAGGTAAGGAGGCTAAGACAATGTTTTTCTGGTTGTAACAGAGGTGACTATGAGGTAACGTGCAGTTGCATTAGGAGTAATTTGCTCCACAGGCTCAGAGGCACACCAGTGGAGCCAGGTTGGCATGTCAGTATATTGGTGCAAGTGCATAGCCAGCTTTAGCCTGGAACCACATGCTGGCTCTGCGCCACACAGCATTCTGCTCCTGACTTCTGGTGGTTTGCTGGGCCTGCCTGCAAACCTGGTGCTCCACCTAAAACTAACTAACTGGACAATGTGGTGCTCAGAAGCAGTAGTGGTGGTTTTTGTACCCTGTGGCATTCCTATTCTGTGTCATCTTGGACAGTAAGGAGAAAGGGAGGAGACTGAAGACAGCAGCTCTGCATCTGTCCTTATGCCAGTCCTTTGGTAAGGACTGCAGCAGGAAGCCTGGTGTGACAAGACCTATCTTGGAAAGCTACTTTGTCCTCAGCCATACTCATAACCTCCCAGCTGAAAACACTGCAAACCTATACTCTTGCTCTGTGTGTAGTTACAGCAGGAGGCCACCTCAGCAACTCCAGAGGGACACCGTACTGTGTGAGTGATGCAAGTGTCACATTTTCAAAGGCCCTAGGGTATCCAAGTGCAGTCATTGGACTGGCAATGAGTAGCCGCGCAGCTCAGATGTCATTATCTGGTTGTTGATGATGGTTATCGGTGCCTTGGAGGCATTTCCTGGAGCAGAAACTGAACTCAGGCTAGGATAGCTTTGCCTCAAATCAGAATCTGAACAGTAACTTCAGTTGTAAAATGTTACTTGTTCTTCTTGCAATAAAATCCATCAGCTCTGTGGACGATTCTTATGTATGGGAACATATGTACTGACTACACAGTACTGGACAAGCAAAGATAAGAGATAAATAGGAGATAAGAGGTAAATACCAGTTTGTCCTGTTACACAGCTTTCTTTAGGACTTAGAAGCCTATATCCAATTAAAGCAGCCAGACAATTAGCATCAAAACAGTTGATCTGGGTCTTTATCTACTGTATGTAGGTGCAAGGAAGCCTCAAATTCATCTGAGTGTGTTTGCCCCTGCCCCCCTTATCTCCATCTTGCAGAAGTTTTTGTTTCCAAACCTTACCGTGTGTGACTTGTCCATAGCATCATGTTGGCAGCAATCTTTTGTCCATCTCTGTCTTCCTTATCTCCAAAGCTATCCTATGCACCTGCCTGCCAGCATCTCACTCATGCTGGCCCTTGAACAGTGAGGAACCACTGTCACCAGCTTTCTGAGAGATACTGAGCAGGAGATTAGGAAAATGCTCTTTGGAAGATGAGAAAACAGCACTAGGCAGAAAAACTGAGGTAAACCGGGGCACAGTGAAGACTGAGACTTCAGATTAGATCCCAAATGTCATCATCCTGGGGAGCTTGGGGCAGAATACTGCAGACCTTCAGCGACAGACACACATCCTGTACTAGCCCAGCAGTGTCACAGTGCCCTTGTACCTGGCAACATTTCCCCAGGATACTTGGCATTCAATTATGAGGAGCAAAAGCTTTGAGGACCTAGTGATTCACCAGAGAAGGTGCTTATGCTGCCTTTGGCAAAGCAGTACAAATACACACTTTGGCTTAGTTCCACCATATCCTTAGAGAAAATAAAAGCCCTTTAACTGTTGGTTTTTTTCCTCTCCCTGCTTAGGCTAAGCCAAGTTTCACACTTAGCTGGGCTCAGGTGCAGTGGCACCCAGTGTGCCTTCAGCACACCACTGAGTGCACAACTGGGAGAAGAGCCCTTCTGTTCCCTCACTGTTGTACCCCAGGGAGATAAATGTGTCTTCTCAAGAAACTTAGACTGTTTTGTGGTCCCAGCCACATCAGTGTCTCCAAAGTCCCAGCTGGCAAATTAGATCCATTTTCTATCTTTTAGGTTAAAGAAAACCCAACAAACAAACATAACAGAAGTGTCTAAATTGTGATATTCTTGATTTAAACTGCTCGCTTTCCTTTCTGCCTGAAATAAGCACTAGGCTGCTTTGTGCCCTTCTCTAACTTATTTTCACTATTTGCACTGGGAAAGTGGAAACTGGGTGATATTTGAACAGGCTTCCAGCCTCCACCCTGCTCCAAATTGGTTTGCATTGAAATGGACTTTTAATATCTCCCTGAAAAAAAAAATGGGATTGTATCTGAACTGGTAAAACTCGTGCACCCCTATCTCACAGAATCACTTGGAAGCAGTCAGCATCTCTTCAGGGATATCTTTGGGGTTTTGTGGTGGTTTTTTCGTTTGTTGGGTTTTTAGGTTTTTGTTTTGTTTTGTTTGGTTTGGTTTTGGTTTTGTGGGGTTTTTTTGTGGGTTTGTTTTTTGGGTTTTTTTGTGGTATGCTGGTCTGGGGGCTGGTTTTGGTTGTGGTTTTTATTTTTCTTTGTTAAGTGATAAAATCTCTCACCTCCCAGCTGGGATTCCCTAAAGCACTCTCACATGAGCATATCTCAGGGATGATGCCTTGCTTAGAGAAAATGCTGTAAATACCAAATGGTCTCCTGAAGGAACAAAGCAAAGGAAGCCACATAGCAACTGCTGTTGTCTGGCAAGTCAGAAGGGCACTGTGCCTCCTAAAGGAGCTCCCAGAGCGATGGTACATCATCAATAGTCAGATGCCCTTTCCAGAAGATAACAGATGACTGTTTAAAAATACAAAAAAGGGGAGAGAGAGAAAGAAGGAAAAGGAGAAAAGAACAACAGTGAAAGGCCAAAAGCAGCTCCAAAGACACAACCACGCACACAGTTACCGCAGTGGTGTGCAGAGAGATGCATGTATGCTTCCTGGACCAGTCCTTTGGTACCCCAGTCCTGTCCTTGGCCACATACCTGCATCATTTCCTTACAGGGAAGGCACCTGTGTCCTTCGAGGTAGCTAGAGGTATGCCAGCTTGTGTTCAGGCAGTGGCTTGGAGCTGTTACACTTGAACACAGGTTCCAGAGTTCAGTTAGTTCCAAATACACTTCAGTTGTATTTGTATCCAGTTCCACTTCAGTTTTAGGAAACGTTACCTGGCTTTCCTTGGTGCGCAAGGACTGCAAGGAGGGGAAGGGTCTAGTTTTCACATACACTGGAAGGTAGTTTTATTATCTCCTTTTACAGATATCAATCGTGAGTGTCTTGTCTAAGAGGACCCAAGGCAGTCAGAGGCCAAACTTTAGTCTCAGAGGTTAGCAGGTACATCTTGTTCACAGCATTTTCTACTCTGTAGCTATGAGAGTTACAATATTTGCTTCATGCACCACTTCAGGGTGAGGAGGCACAACGTTCATTTGTGGCTTTTACAAATGATCTTAACCTATATCCATGAAAAGTTCAGGAATGTAAATCGATGTCCTGTGACCTCCTGCAGAGAGGCTATTAACAAAGAGCAAGAGGAGACAGTGCTGCTTCTTTCAAGACAAGGGGAGTTGGCTTTGATTTCTAAAACACACTCCCTAGTGACAGACAGTATTTTTGGGGAAGAGAGGAAACTGGCAGTGTCCTGGGGCCAGGTCAACTGACATCCCACGATGTCAGTTCCCTGTATCAGAGTACTTCTACCAAAATACTTCAGGTACTAAGGCCTGGCCAAAATCATCTGGAATGGCATCTAGAAATAAAATCTGGCTTGAGTCAATCAACAAGGCATCAGGATCTCTTCCCTGTTCATCAGGATCTTGAGTCAAAGGCTGTCTTGTTTCACTGCCTAAATATGATCCAGAGGTGCTGTACCATCAGCACATCAGAAATTCCTAGGTGGTCAGTGGGGGACAAAAGAAGGCAATACAAACCAGAGTTGGAGCTGAGAACAGGACCATCACTGGACACAGCGCTGGCTTATGGGGCCAGTTCTCATCGTCACCGGCTGGAAGGATTGATGGGCTTCAGGCAAGGTCTTTGGCTGTGGCTAGTGGAGGGTTTCATGATTGAATTAGGGGACAACCCCCCGTCATACCAGCAGCTGGTAGGCAGGAGTGTGTTGATTGCATTAATCTGTTTTTCCTCTTTATTAACTACAATTCCTCTTACCTCTGCAGGAGGACACAGAGGAAGAGGTGTATCAGCCATCTAATTACAGTGCCTGATTTTGCTGCTGCTTTTATGCTTTTCTAAAGCGTTTTACCATTGACTTCAGCACAGTTGATAAAAAGCCCTTGTTTCATCAAGTGGCACCAGATTTAGTTAGTGGGATTCTGTCCCAGGGCTTCTGACATGCTTCCAAAATCCAGCACTGACACTGCCCAGGCTGTGGGTAACTTGATTCTGATGGCGCTGACAAATGCCTTGAGCAACAGCAGAGACTGCACCTTAAGATCTGCATGCTCAGATGGCAGTGCCTACTTCTTTGCATGACCAGAAAAGCAAGCCAACACCCTCAGGCATCCCTAATTTATGGTAAATATTGAAATTTAAAGTTGATTTCAGTAAGAGTTGTGAAAAATAGAGCAATTATGTTCTGCAGAAGTTGGTGGCTGAGGCAGAATGATTTATGCCATGGCAAAAATCAGTGATGTTTGCTGTCTGGCTTCCATTCAAGAGACCTCAGCACTTTTTGTGGATGGCAGCTAGATGATCTCAGCGACAGGAATCAGGGCCTCTCACTTCACATAGAGAAAGCCCTTTAATCTTGTGACTAGCCAGTCTTGGACTCCATTTTATTTAAAGATTTTAGGCACTGTGCAGTGCTAAAGAGGATCTTGCTGAGATCCTATTACCTCAGCAGCAGCTGATATGCAATGAATTATTCAAAACAAGCCAGTCCCTTCATTAATTTTAATAAATCAGGTTTTCCACCATGTTCTTTGCAGTACTGAAAGCTGGGATGTGGTGAGGTAAGCCAGTTATTTCCTCGGGCCTTTTTCATTTGATCCAGGTTTACATATCTAAAGACCTTGATAGTTAACAAGAGATTAGTAGCAGGCAGTGCTAATTTGAGGTAGATCTACAGTGGTCAGAAGAGGTAACAAAACTCCTTCCCATCTCTTGGGAGGTCACAAAGCCCTGTCTTTACATAGGGAAGGTGGCTTTGCATGTACAAAACCAAACTCGGCTGTGACATGCTGACCTCCAGGGCAGAGTGTAGCCTTTCAGACAGATGGTCTGGACACCACAGCAGCCCACAGAGGAGCTTCCCATCTTTCATGCAGGCTCACTCTTGTGAAATTATTCTTCAGTCTTGACTATTTCTCCACAGCAGGAAGATTATGGTGTTTATGAACCAATCTCATTTAGTAAGCATCCACATGGATCAATCTTATACACAGCATATGCACACGTTACCTTGCACAACTGTTAATACATACGTAAGCATTATCTCTCGGTACACTGCATACATCCTGTCCAGGCTGGTGATAGTCTTCACAGTGCAGTAGCTCCCAACAGCAAATGCAAACTTGTTCTGGTGACTGTTGCAACCTATCTTTGCCACCAGCTTCTGCTCAAACTCAACAACAGAAAATATTTTCTGAGACTGAAACACTATTAGCACTTTCTGCACAACTCTTGAATAGGCAGGAACGTACTTGTTTCTGTTCATATCAGCCTCAAAATTGCTCAGTCTTTTCCTTGCATCTGGTCTCCTGGCCAAATAAGAACCAATCTCATAATGGAGTTAAAGGCAAAAAGATGCTGTATGTCCCCTATAGAATTTATTCTTACATTATTGTGCTGCATTGCATAAAGTCAGATTGACCTATTTCCTCCTTTCTCTCCTCTGTAAAATGCAGGGCAGGGCATTTCTTCAGCCCAGGTCTTGCAGAGCATTTAGTGCTTATGGCCCTTATCCTTCCTGTACACAATACACACAGATTTGCTGGAGAGAAGCGGAGCATTCTGCCCAGACCCTTTCCTACGGAGGCTTGCATCCAGCTCTCACTATTTCTGTCTTCAGAGAGCTTAAGTTTTTATGAGGACATGATCGCATATAGCATAGTTGCACTTTTCAGCACATGCAAGGAAGGCAGCAATCTGTAGCTGCTTTTATTATACTGTATTTTAGAAGAAGGAAGATGAACTGCTGAGGAAAACAGGCCGGACACCAGCAATGCTGAGCATAAATTGTTTACAACCCTGGTGATAAATTCAGTGTAGGGGTTAGCCCATGAGTATCTAACCTGCCAGCATCTATGTGGTGCATACTCTCATGAATGTGCTGCTGGTAAGGCATCCAAGTACAGCCGCTTATCCACAGATCTGATTCTAAGGCTGTCTGATGGATAAATGAAAGACAGACCTTGCTAAAGGAAGGTCATGGTTATGGGAGACTTAATGATTTGATCTTTGAGGATGGAGCATGAAAGAATAGCACCTAATTGTGAGAAATAAGAGTGTGGCTCCTCAGAGTATATTAAATAGCAGTATCCATAAATCTCTGTTTCAAGGAGTGGGAGGGGAATTTGCAGATCCCTGCAACCATTGCGCCTGCTGGCTCTTCTAGTCTGCCTCATACAAATATAGGGCTGTTTCCTTTGCCCAGGTCAGTCCTACTTACCATCTCAGTCCCCAGAAAATTGTTCTAGAGGTTCGATATCTTCACTGTGAATTAACGTACTTTTCTGCAATCTGCTTTAGTTTAGCTTCTGTTCCCATCCAACAGGAATGTGCTGGTCTTATGAAATGATCTTATGAGTGTTCCAAACTGATTTAAATCTAAGGCCACCCTCATCTCATATTTGGCTACTCAAACAAACAAACAAGCAAAAATTATATGAGTCACCTCAGATTCTGTTGCGGAGCTCCTAGGACAGACATTGCTGAGCAGCCCACAGAAGTAGCTTACTTACTGTCATTTCACTTTGCTTTTGGAATGACAGTGTGCTGCTTTTAGGACGCAGTGTATTTCAGCTCCTTCATTCCATCATTAATCCTGAAGCTCTTGAATGCTCCCTATGTCTTTTTTCCCTTATCAGTTTTGTGCAATTCTCAGCTCGTCACTTTTTTTTACTGCTTTCTATTTTCGCAGTGTTTATGTACGCAGTGTGCTTGCTTTCACTTTCCCAGGAACAGGAGGCCTCTTCTTTTCAAACCAATATATTTACTTTCCTCAGGCACAGGATTGAGGCTATTTGACCATTTAGCGAAAAGACAAAAACAAAATACAACCCAAGCTCCCAGTTATAATTTGTGGTTTTCTACTCAAATTTCCTTTATTACATGGCTCACAGTTGTTTTCAGCTCTCTGAAATTGACATTTGTAGGGTTGTAATGATGGATAATTGGTTTGCACTGAGCTCTGTTTGCACACAGCAAATATAACTGTGTAGCGATCATTGGTAACTAAGCAACCAGTTATGTTTTTAATTCTGTGATCAATTACTTGCTATCTGTCAAGATGAAGTCTAACACAGCATGTGCCCACAAGGGACACAAGAGTTTCTGGAGTTAAGAATCCATCATCTATAGGATTGGGAGTAACAGTGCTATGAGACTCCAGACTTACCACTCTGACTGGAGTCTCTTAAAGGCATGCAGCCTTTGCCTCTTTCAGTGGATGTGAAAGTTTAATGGTCTTGTATTCTTGATGGTTAAAGCAGGCATTATTCAGACGTAGTTCATTGGCTGCGTACACATTTTTTTCCTTAATTTGTTAAAGCAAATCATTCAAAGGCTCTCCTCTGGATGGTTCACCATTCAGAAGTCAGAAGGCCACTTATGACAGACTTGAGTTGTGTTGCTGCTACATCCTGGAAGGTGTCCTGGCAGTGGTGACTGCATGGGACATTCAAAAACCCTTGATTTCCTACTCTTTTATTCCATGTGAACATTTCCTTTTTCTGTTTAACCTAGGAAAGTAATACTTGCCAAACTCATGGGGTCAGAAGACTCCTTGGGAAGCAGCAAGGATGGTTATATGTGGAAAGGAAGGTGAGGTGGAAGCCAGGCAGCAGGACACTTGAGACAGCAACCTTGAACAAGGGGTACAGAAGAGCAGAGTGGGCCCCATTACTATATCTTGGTTCAGCAAGCCTCAGAGAGCCATGATCCCAACACTGCTCTGATGTCACCCAAGAAGTCGAATTAAGCAACTCACAATCAGTATACATACAGCCTAGATCAAGCAAGGACCTAAATGCAGCTCCCAGGCCAGTGGCCAGCAGGAGCAAGGGTGGAGATCCCAGATAAGGCTCATCAAGGTACTTAGAGGCTGTTGTACTGTGAGCTCTGATGCTCCTCAGCCAAGGCCAGATCTGCTCTGGTACCCAGCATCTGTTCCAGAGGGAGCACCAGCAGACACTTCATATAAAAGAAATCCATTTTAGCTTCATGGCCCATCTGGAGCTGATTATAACAACTCTCCCATCACCGCCCATTTGCAATGAATGTTATATGGTGTTTAGAAAGAAATCTTCACAAGCTCCATCTCCAAACTCTCTTTGCTTCTAGCTGTTGCTGCCTGCTGAAAGGAGCCATATGGATTTTGTACTGAATGTTGCAGAAATGCTAATATACAAGCATACTTGGAGGTGGCATGTGGGCAATAGGAAATGGAAATGAGTGCTTTTTTTGGCTCAGATTACACAGGCAAGTTCAGTGAAGCCAGATGCTGCAGTGGGTTAGTCAGGAAGCTTTGCTCACCTGGAGTCCCAGGTTCAGATCTTGGTTGGGGTTATTTCTGCACTTGGCTGCACTAGCTGACTTTGTCAACAGTACTGATGTATGCCAGCATATGTAGAAAATCCTGAAGATTTCAGCCACTGTAAGAAATAACTCCACACCATACAGTCTGATCTGCATCATACTGTAGACCAATTAGAGATCTCTGCTCTTTGGGGTACTATAGGCAAAAAGTACACGTTAGAATGATTTGTGACAATTTAGAAAAGTCATGTTACAGTCTAATAGCTGACTGAACCTCTGCTATAGCTAGTAACTGAAGGAAATTATTCTCCTTTTGGATCCTCACTGGGTACCACAAAGTCCTCACTGGGCTATGGCAGAGTCTGCTGGCCTCAGTGCCCTCTCTATTGGGGAGGGTAACATGATTCATACTGGTGCAGTGTGTCACAGCTCCTGTTGTGCCCACCAGGGAGCAGGAGCAATACCTCTGCTCCGGCAACAGGTTGGAAGCTCTGAGCTGAGTCCCATCTGGCATCGGGCTAATGTCTGCACAGTAACTGTCCATGTTAAGAAACCTGTTACAAAATGGACTTTGCTCCTTTCTGGTTTTCAGTGTTTGGGGAATTTACTTGTGGAACCCCAGGAAAATAAAAAATAAATTTAAAAAAATAAATCCAGGTGAGCAGAGGTGGGAATTTTTCATGGAACTGCACTGGAGCATCCACTGTGATGGTAATACCATGATTTTGTCTGCTTTGATTAAAAGATTAATTAGATTTAGAGCATTTATACCCAAAGGGAAGATGACAGCACCCTGACAGATTTTTAAAGCTTGCTCAGGGGCTGGCTTGCAGCAGAACCACTGCGGTCACTACATTCCCCACTTCTGTCACAGCCTGATGCCTCTTGTTTACAGCCTTGCCTGCAACATTAAATAGCAGCCATAAAGCATTTTGCCAGTGGTCCTGCCAGCTGATGAGTCCATTTTAGAGCCTACTCATTGCATCACATGCGTTGCTCTTTGCATAGGGAAGTAGTTAGTTTTGAATGTCACTCAGTCCTACAGAGGCAAGTGGGAAGATGGATTATGCTGGCAGCAATCCATCCATCTGTTCATTTGCCAACACTAACGTTTGTCTTTTCAGGCTCCCAGTTGTCTTAAGTAATGATGACCTACAAGATCTGGGGTGGGAAAGGTCACATAGCTCATTTTGTCTTCCATCTCTTAAATGGTAATTAAATTTTCTGAGGTGTTAGAGTTACATGCAGGAATTTTTGATGGACGGTATTTTATGAAGTTGAGGTTAAATTCTTTTCTAAGATGCTGTCTTGCATGAGACTCTTATCATCACATTGGCTGCAGCATCCCCACCATGGCTTCTCAGAGTACTGCTTTAAAAAGGTGTTTACAAAGGATTCCCATGAGTGACTGGGTGTCTGCCTAGACATTATTTCCTCTTCTTTGATTTATATTACCAAGTCATATCTACAGAGTGATTTTGTCTTTAATCAGTATTAATCAGTCTTAGAATTTGCTTCTGAATGGTGACTTTTAAAACACTGTCAGTAAAGCACACGTGAGATGATGCATGTGGGGGCAGGAAATCTCAGGGATCTGTCTTGCCTCCAGTCTCATCTCTCCAAATTGCATTCCTGTGGGATCACCTGGCAGTTAATCATAGATGTCCAGCTGGGGCCAAAGACAGCCCAGAGAGATTCTCCTATCTTGAATGCATCTGATACTATTAAGTCTATTGATATGAGGGATCTGAGAAACCTTTGGTGACCAGCTGTTTAGGGCAAACCATGCTTGGAAAGTTGCCCTCTGGAATATGTGCTCTTCCCAGCGTGCTGGGATTGGTGCCTGAAGGCATTTATGCTAGCATCTCCAAGTGGAGGAACCCAGAGCTCCAGCCCTGTCCAAACTGTCCACTTCTGCTCTGGGGAGTTCCCCACCTGTCATATGTCTGCAGTCAGCATCATTAGCTGGGAAAAAAAATAGCTGAATACACAGTAGAACAACAGCTTCCCACAGGCAGAGCTCCTATTATGTTCCTATGGCCACCTCTTTCTCCCAATGCAATAAACCAATTTCTGGCCTCACCTGTTTGTGGTAATACCTCCTTTTATCCACCCATAACACTCACATCCCCTTGCTCCTAGCTGGGGGAAAGGCAGGATGCTGCAGCAGTTCCTGTGCTCTCCACCCTGGCCAGCAGCAGGTCAAGCAGAGCAATTAGAGATGCTAATTGCAAACCACAACATTTCATACAGGGAAGACACCAAGTGGAGTCTTCTGCAGCCATTGGTGTTCCTAAAGTTTCTAATAAAGACTGGCAAAAGGAGCTGGGAAAACAAACAAACAAAACCCAAAAACCTAAACAAGCCAAAAATCCATCAATAAACCCAAATCATTTCCATAGCTAATTGAAATGGAGGGGAAGGGAAAGGTGCAAATCCAACTTGAAAGAGCTGCCTTTGCCTCTGATAGTCAGCGGGGAAAAGTAATTTACTGGAGCCTTCAAGAATATGAAATACAAGCAAATAAATGATGCTGACAGTCTGATCAAAGGGTTGCTATGCAGGAGAGAGCCTCTGCCATTGCTGGTCCAGCCTCCATGTGCTTAGGAAGCTTGCCCAATAAATTTGATGAACAGCTACATGTAGTGTATGGAAACTAACTGATTTTTGCTCCTGGGATCTGTTCCTGATGTAAAGTGCTTTCAGACTCCATTAAAACTGCATTTATCAAAAGATGCAAAAGAGAGGAGCAGGTTAATTTTGCCTCTAGGTCCTCAGTTCACATGGAGGTGAAGGATCTGAACACACAAATAGATGGAAAAGCTGACACATCAATTGGATCTGATCTACACTGGGGCATTTGCTGGAAAAACTGTCTGTATAAAGATACTGCTGTAGATACTATTTCCCTGTGGATATACTTCTGTAATAACAGATTCAAACCAGTTACAACTCGCTGGAGAAAGTGCCCATCAGGTGATGCAGGGGTACATGCTTGGAGCAGCATCACTGTTCAGAGTCAAAAGTTCTCTAGTGAGTTTATATGTGTGTAGAGCAACTCCTAGACATTAAACACAGTAGAAAAGGTAAGAGTCTTTGCTAGGACAGAAAGCATAGTCTAAAATTTACTAATCGTACTAAAATCTGCCCCCACCCCCTCCAAGCATCTTGCAATTTGTACGCCCCTTGGTGGTCTTTAGATAGGATTCACAGAGGAAGAAGGCGTTACACTGGGACTTCAGCACTTCATTAATAGGTCACCATCCTGAATTAGGAATGTTTTTCCCAGAGAAAGCAAGGCCAAACAGAGAACTGGTGTTTTAAGAAGATGGTTCCTGTGCCCCTGCTCCCTAGAACACTTGGGCAACGTGAGAGGACCCAGCTGTGATCAGAGTGCAGCCTGTCCTTGCCAGGCGTCACTCAGCTGGGATGAAGGGTAGAAGGTTACTCTAAAGCGCATATTGCAGAGTCGGCAGCTGTGAGGGAGCCGCAATGGCACCTTTGAAGAGTGCTCAGTGCTGAGCCTCAGGAAAGCAGAGCAAACCCCTCTGTGCAACAGCAGCTTTTCCACGCTTGAAGCAGCTCTGGAGAGGCAAGGGATCCCAGTGGCTATCACTGCAGCTGAATGAAATTGTCACTTGTGATAAGGCATCCGGAGAACTGGGGAAATCCTGGCTCTGTGCCAGCTGGCATAGGTCCAAGTGATTTCACTGGAGCCAAGACTGCTGCTCTGTATGGAAGGAATTGCCAGAGTGAAGCTGCAAAAATACCGCCTGGTAATGAAATCCACTTGCAGCAGAGTGCCTCTGCACCAGCGCCCTGCAGTGAGCAGGCTGCTGCGCTGCCTCAGAACTACACTGTGTTGCTGTAAAAGGAGGGTGAGTCAGGATGTGAGAAGTGCCACTGGATTTGTCGGGGATGTCACACAACTGCCCCTTTGTGCAAACTCACATTTTCCTGCAGGATTTTTCTGACCCACTTTTCTTTTTGCTACCTTTCCTTGGATTCCCACCAACCCCAGGGACTATCCATCAATATCACCATAGCAACAAGAATTCATTAATGGTATCCTGCCTATTGAAGTCAAAGTCTACATGGGTGGTGAGCCATTGCCATTAGTTTCAAGGAGAAAGGAGAAAGGCAGGAGCGCAGGGTCTCTGAGGGATCAGCCCCCTCATTCTCCCTCTGCTACATCTCCCCAGAGAGGTCATGCATTGCATAGTGGCAGCAAGGGACATGTTTCTTCCCTTAGCAAGTTCTGTGCAGTGTTTGCTGTAGGAAGCTGCTGCCGCGAAAAGATAGGGCTGGATTTGCTGCACAAGTAAGGATAAATGTGCCCCTCTTAGGTTTGTTTGCACGGGGCTGTGGCACTGGAGACACTTTACATTGCAAATAAGGAATTTACCCTGCAAACCTATAGGGAGTTCAAAGCAAAGCAGGAGGCTCGGGGGCCAGCAAAGGGGAACAGCAGGCTAAACTGTGAGGAGAGATAAAAGACATGTCACATAATTCTGCTAAATGGTGAAGGAATGGAAATTTTCAGTGGATGTAAATTAGCACTGACAAGCTATGCTGATCTACAGTGTATAGCTCATGGTCTGGCCCGCAGTTTAATTAGCTGAAAAGCATCAGCATCTGAAAAGAGGGGGGTGTTCAGAGTGGCCTGTGAGAGGAGCTGGGCACTGAGGAGTTCAAAATCTGCAAAACCAAAAGTAAATCCCCTTAGCAGGTAGAGAAAAGCTTGTGATGTTCCTGGGGCTGATGCAAGCAAAGCCTGGCCAGCGGCACCAGTTCTCTGTCAGTATTCCCACTGCCTCATAGTGAGCAACATGTAGCGCTGCACCTTCTGAGGACAAATCTCCCGGCTGAGGCAGCTGACAGATACAGTCTTTCCAGGTTTTCTGTGGAAGCATTGCTGGACGGGAAGTGTGACTGCCCGTGGCCATCCACACCCTGGCCACAACTGCTGACGCTACAGCCATCCACATTTCCTCACACTGAACCTGCCTCTGCAGCAATATGCTAAAGTGCCTGATAGCTTTGGGATGTGACCAAACAAGACGCTGTATGAGATCATCCATCCCCCTCACCCTCCTGAACACCTCCTTCTTCCCCCAGGCCTCTTTCTGAGCTCATCAATGAGGTGTAAATTCCTACCTTGGAAGGACTCTGCTTATTCACCTTCCATTGGCTTTGGGAGGTGCTGGACTAGGTTCCAACACAAAGTAAATGAACTAAAATGAACAGAGTTAGGCTGGGGGATTTTTTTCCCCACTAGTGAGGTGAGAGTCAGGGTTCATGCTGCCTTGTGAAGACCAATGCATGGAGCCACTAGTGTGCTCAAAGGTTGAGGTTTGTGGTTGTGCTGCAAAATATGTCCTCCTGGTGCAAGGAAGGGAGCAGAAACTTTTGACATACACTGTATTTTTAGAATTAATGTGTGATTTCTTTCCTCTGCCCTCTGCATTTTGAAGTTTAATCTAATCTTAGAAGAAGGAACTAGGAATTCCTTCAGCAACCCTGATGGTCCAAATGTATAGGACTGGTTTTCTGTTGTCTTCCTGGGACTGGTGGAGGCAACATAACAGGACATAGGGAAACCTGTGTTTCTGTGTTACCTGTTGGTCAGGTATTGTTAGTCCAGCCAGGATTATTTCCACCTTGGAAAAATCCAGCAACATCAACATGGCTCACACCCTGCACATCACGAGATTAAATCATGGGTCAAATTGTAATGTTTAAAAAAAGACTGGTTTTTTTCCCCCCATTTAGTGTAATTTGGCTTTTCAGAACAAGTGAAAACTATGAGTTGAAAAGCCAATCTTTAGTGCATATAAGGAGAAAACATTCAGCTGAGTGCTTAGGTGAAGGGTCTGTTGATCTTCATCACATGTTGCAAGTAGAAAGAGTTGCCAGCTCTTTGCAGCTACTGGTTTGATTTACTTCTCTCAGTTCTCATATTCACCTAACCCAACATGCTGCCTACAGGTTTTGCACTGTCCCCTCTGCCTTCACAAAATACATGCAGAGATAAAGATGGTTTTAGATGACCTGATACATAGTTCCACACCTCATTAGCTACCTGCTGCAGACATGCTCTGTCTGGTCTTTCCAGAATCATCTGCTGCTGATCACTGCTGGAGACAGGCCTCTAGGCTGGCTCTACTGGGCTGCCTTACAAAGGCATGTATAGTAACTGACTGAGAGTTGGGGTGGTTGGCCAGGGATGCAGCCTTTGTCACCTGGAAGCTAGAGAGCGGTCTGCAGCTGGCACTGGGAAGTGACAACTGATGTTGGACCCTTTGCTGGAGCTGAGCTTTGAGTAAGAGCCTTGACCTTTATTGCCTGCTTTTCCTCACCACCCCCTCTAGGAATAATAAATTCACTTGTAACCATATTGCAGCCATTTTCTGCAGTTAGTGCTAATGTTATATAGAATCATAGAATAGTTAGGGTTGGAAAGGACCTTAAGATCATCTAGT
>JBAFWW010041286.1:5361-19273 GCA_036873685.1 Agapornis canus
CAACTCTCTCAGCCTGTCTTCGTATGGGAGATGCTCCAGTCCCCTGATCATCTTCGTGGCCCTCCTCTGGACTTGTGATGCAGCATAAAGGCCCTTGAGTAATGAGATAAGGAGACCATTATCTAGTGTGAACAATACATCTGATTCTATGTGGAAGATTCCTTTGTTTCACAGTGAGAACTGAAGTCCCAGTACAGGAGTCACAAAAGCAATTGTACACGTGGCTTCCACCCAAGCTCCCTAGTATTTCCCCCTCTGTGTAGGACAGCAATGACAAGATATTGTATGGTGAAATTGTAACTGGTAATTAGAAAGTTCACCAGACTGAGGAGTTGAAAGAGCACTTTTGTAGCTTAGTAATAGATCATTGGCCTAAGAGAATGGAGAGCCAGCCTGAGCTCTGCCAGGGGCCTGTCCATCTAAGATTTATTTATCATTGCAGATTTCCTGTTTGTACTTGGGCTTTAGATGGCAGGGAGGAATAAGGGAAGCTGCAGGGCTACTGTAAACCTTTTTCTCTCCAAATACTGGTCTAGCTTCAGTACTTCTGGGAGCAGGCACAGGGAGGTCTCCCAAGTTTTGGGTTCTCCCAGAGGTTCTCTAGCCTTTCCTAGACATATAAAGTTCTTGTTTCCATGCCTTGTGAACCATATAAAATAGGGTCTTTAAGGTAGGGTCCTATGAAATATGACATCTTTAGGCAAGAATGAACCACTGAAATTTCTTACTTGGGGTTTAGACTGCACAAGGTCAGACATGGCAGAACCTGCAGCTGCCATAACAGCATGGTCCCACCAGGCCCTACTAGGGTATCCTGGCAACAGCCTGCTTAGCTGTTGAAGGCTTAGCACTGGGAGTGCGGTGGGTGCAGGCCAGCCCTCCTCTTCCCTGAGAACACCCAGACCACCACAAAAAACCTTCTCATCTCTGCCTGTCTTCTGCTGACAGCAGTCTGAGACTGGCAAGGTAGATGCTGCCAAAAGTTTATCTTGGGTTCGAACTCCAGACATTATAAAGGTCGTTGATGTTTTCAAAGTAATGTTCTGTTTGCTTCTCAAAGCCTCTGCCAAGTTCCTCTGAATTGTGTTCATAAAATGCTCTGGATGTCTCATACAATAAAAAAGGCAGTAGGTTTCTAAACTAATGCGTACTACATCAGTAGCATCTCAGAAGAGTATGTTCATGTTACCTGGAGTTGTTGAGGTTGATTTCCTCACCAACAGAACTCTTACAGTTGCAATAAAATCAAATCCATATTGTTTATATTTTAGCAGTTTTGCAGATTTAGGACTGTCATATTAACCAAAACATGCCCAGCTGTTCAGGTTTCACAACCTATCCCCCCTGAATGTTATTTTTATGTTATGATGATCTTGTGCTGTGTATTGCTCTTGGCTCTGGCAATCAATTTAGAAATTCAGAGGAGGACGCACTATTACTTGCAGAATGGATGCAAGGAAAGACATTGTTCTAGTAGCAGTTGATCATGTGTCTAAAACAGGTCAATTAGGGTTGGCAAGATACTGTTTTGTTTCATTTTAATGTATGTAACCAGTCTTGATATATTTTGCAAATTACCTTGTACAGTCTTTAGTAGTGTTTGGTGACCCATATGCTCACTCTTTTTCATTTCTGGCAAAGGAAGACCAATGGAAGAAAATTGTCCACACACCCAAAGCCAATCTCTGCTTCTAATTAGAGCATGGGCACACATCCCTTTCAGTCACTGTCCCATGACTGCTCCCTCACCCCTTCCCCAAAGTTTTTGCCACCTCAAATTTTTGTCTTCTTCTTCAACCTCTTTCAGCTGGAACAAGGTGGGTTGCCTGTAATGGGTCCTTATTAATGTGGTTCCTTTTGGCTGAAATTAGTTAAGGAGCAATTATGTGAGCAGCAGAGCAAACCGATGAGCAAGCAGATGAGAGGGAATAATGACTTGCAGAAGGGGAAGTGAGCAGAAGGCAGATGGTGTGAGCAGCCCTTCAAGTAGGATAGCTGTAACAAGACAGGCTTGTAAATACAGTCTCAGTTGTTACCTACTTGGTAACAACCAAGAAAAGAGGGAGGTGAATTAGGTTCATGGCATGGCATCTTTTTATCCACATGCAAGATCTTGGGAGTTCACTTTTTATTTTAGTTAATGTTATTGCTGCAGCTGAATCTGCTTATGCTAACTATACATTTATGTACATTCAGACTAGCTGCCTGCAGTATTATTTTCTGAGCTTCTTTAATGTTATTCCTGCCTTTCTTATATTGAGATTTCAGAAGTGAATACTGTGTCCTTTAGGAACACTCCCGCCAGTGGACCATACAGGGAGGGCTTCTACATGCTTAGCCACTAACAGGGTGTTCTTCAAGTAAAGCTCCAGGTTGTGCTAGGCTTCCAACATCCTAGATTTTGTTTCAAACTCTTCTAATTAATGACTAAGTATCACATTATCAGAAATACATTCTACCTGCTGATTTTCAATGGTGAATTTACACTCCCTGCGTATTTTGTAAAATAGGAAATAAAGACTATGTTCCAATAGCAGCAATCTTAGGGAACCTTACTTGGCCATGTCCATCTGCTCTGCAAAATGTATTTTTCCATCAGAAGACTTGTCTTCAGAGAAAAAAGCAAACCCAGTAGGATTCAAGCCTAAATAATTAAAGCCAGAGCTTTAGCTTGTGCAAACAGGAATATTGAAATCATGGGATAAATAGCAGATGCTACCAGCTCAACATCAGCTTTTTTTGTATTGCAGCTGTGATAGAAACACTGACCTTATGTTACAAATAACAATTAGACTTTTCATATTGTAGTTGTCTTACTCTTTCACTTTTTCTTTCTCTCTCTCTCTTTCAATTTTCTCCTTTTTTTTTTTTTCTTTCCCCTTTTCTTTTCTTGCTCTGTTCAACTATTTTATTAGAGTTCAAGTTCTGGACAAGTCACGCATTCCTGATAAACCTGTGTTACCAGAACAGCATTTAGTCATAAAACTTCAGAACAAAGGGAATGAAAAGCATGTTTCACAATATTTATTTCCTGAGGCTCTCAGAATAGATCAATATCCTTCCTAAACTTCTCTGCAAGTGTTCAGGTATAATTTGGATGAGTTAAGTATAGAGACAAGAAGGCATGTTTCAGCTACGTTAGGTTTATATTGTTATTTCAGAATGGAAAATAGAGTATGCAATATGTCTTGCAATTTAAAGAGCAATGTTAAAGACTGTATTACCTAAATTGTTGCTGGACTGCTCAAAATACTGGCTGACATAGAGAATGAAGGAGGTGGCTTCAGCAAATGCAACTTCTGTCTTACCTGATATTTAAAGAGGAGTATAATAGGTACCTTTCAGTACATAGTAAGTCTCTCAGATTAAATTCCTGCTCAGTTTCCACTTAACTTCAGCCCAATCCACTTAATTTCAGCCCAATCAAGAAAAAGTTAGGTTGAAATACTAAAGATCCATTGCTTTAAGTGAGAAGTTTTATCCTAAGACATGGAGGCTGAGTTTAGAGCAATGCCAGAGAAATAAACTGTGAACTAGTAGCACATTTCTAGGGCTTTGGCTCCCAGAATGTTGGCAGAGGATATGCTTGCTGTGGTCTTTTGCCCAGAGCTGTAAAAAAGATGCTCACAGGAGGCTGGAGGATAACGTACCTTGCCTGAGACAGCCCTGCTCTAGTCAGGCATGCCTGAAGACCAAAGCCTCTGTGAAGGATATTTTCTATATGCAAAGAGAAACTGGAGTGACAGACAAAACAGGTCAAAGAGGGGAGCCAGGCAGACTAAATGAGAAATGAAATTGAACTGGAGCAGTCAAAGGAAAAAGCACCTTTCTCAGACACAGGAATGAATGGTTAGGTTTTAAGATTGGACTCCTTGCAATTGGCTCGAGCTTGAGCTCAGTAAGAAAAATAGATTTAGGAAGTTGAAGAGAAATAGAACCACTGTATGCTTACAAGAAATATATCAAGGTTTTGACAAAAGGCCTGTTTACCATTTAATTCCCACTACACAGAGATGAGTCCCACCCTGGTGCATGATGGAGCTGCTTGATCAGTTTAGCAGCTCTGCAGCACAAGGCATTACTTCCAACTTCCTCTGGCTCTGAAAGTTACTCTGGAAGTAAAGATGCTGAGGGAAAGAAACTTGCTCAAAATGGTAGGATGGTGTGTGTGCATTCTGAGCATGAAGTCAGAGTTCTTTGGTCATCCTTCGACATGACTTGTGGGAGTGCTATACTAGGTATGAAGTAAGTATTCTCAGTAACTAACAGTGTCTCATGATCATGTTTGCAGTGACTGTGGACAAATCTGTGGTGCTCTAACCTGCGTTACTCAGCTGAAAGCAGTGCAGCTGCAAGGGAAAGTGCCACTGAGAGCTTGCCTTCTCTTGTGGACCTAACAGGATGCAGCTACAGCTGATGGAGAAACCTTTGCCCCTGAATCCCTAGCTCCTTTGGTTTGCTCTTGGACAGACCTACTACTCCAGCATACATGTGCATGTCTGAGAGTCTGAATTTTACTGCTAATTGTATCACACAAATTGTGTCTGTTTTCCATCTGATGCAGTTTGAGACTAGGATAAACCATCTAATATAATCAATTATGTAGATTCTCTGAAATCCTGCACTTGTAGTTTGTTACATGTGGGCTTTGGAAGTTACAATATTACATTAAGGGTAATTTTTTTTTATGCACAGCTAGAATCAGCTGCTTTTATAGTCTGTCTTCATCTGTGTAAGTCTGACTTGGCACAAGTAGTTGTAAGAAATAATTGCCTGTGAATGGCAGGTATTTTTTTCCCCAAACCCATAAGTTAAGAGATCTTTAATTGTGGAGACAGCACGAGGCCTCATGTCCCTCCTACTCCTCTGGACTTGGTTCGTAGTTGCTAGTAAGTGAAAGTAGAGTGCAGTCAATTCATCAGCTTTGTAAATCATAGAATGGTTAGGGTTGGAAATGACCTTAAGATCATCTAGTTTCAGTGATACCAAATAAGGAAAAGCTGATAAAATAATAAATCTTCACTCGGCAAACAGCAAAGGAAAAGATTAATGAAATTCATTGTCTATAATTGGAGTTTCACCTACTCATACTGACCTAAAGATGGCACCATGGGGTGAAGGCAATATGAAGCTATTGGTAAACAGAGAGCACTTGGAGCAGAACTGCTGTCTTCCAGGAGTACAGTGAAGTATTTCTATTTCAGAAAGGACTGAAGATGTTTAAGCAACATTCCCAACCCAGGCCATATGGTCTGCTCTTGACAGTGTTCTAGGGTCTTCTCCAAAGGGTAGACTTTCACAGAAGCTTACGGGTGTCAGGAAAATGTCTCTGGTCCTTCAGTCACAGAACTATCTGCTTTTCCTTCAGTATACACTAAGAGGTGCAGGCATACTTTCTTTCTCTCTCCAAGAGATATATCTCTGTTCTGAGCTAGGGACAGCCATGCTGTGCTGCACACCATGTGGGGGATGATGTGGCCTCTGAAGCTTCTGCTCTACTTCCAGGCACACAGGAGTCTCTCATTTACTCCTTCATTCATTCCACCTAATACAAATATGTTGGCTGTGGGAGGTTGGGATCACACCCAGATTTACAGAATTACCAGGTTCTGAAGGAGAAAAAGAGTTCACAAAGTCATGCCATGTCATACGTATGTAACCCAGTAATAGCAATCCTGATAGGTATTGTTTGCAGTAGAATCCTGGCAACCAAATCAGATGGAATAAATATGACCATAAAGAGCACATATTAGAACTACCCTGAAGAATGTCTGAATTAATTATGCCTCTTAATTTTTTGGTTAAAAATCAGGTGCTTATTTTATTATTTATAGCACAAAATCAAAGCATTACTCTTTTATTTATGATGATGCTGATTCTGCCCAGATTCCGTTGGTTTTCGCACTATCAACAGCAGCTCTGAAAAACTTGACATCGTTCCATGCTGTTAAAGAACCAGGAATTAAGTGGTTTATCCCTGAACTGGAACTGTAGTTTAGAAACTGAAAAAAAAAAGAAAACAAAGTTTGTATTATTGAGGGAAAGAGCAGTTTAAACTTTTACTAAATGTGTGAAATAAATCATAATAGCTATTGGACTGTACACATCAAAGCAGTGCAAACTATTAACCAGTTAATCTTGAAAACACTTATATGAAGCAAATAATTTGGCTACTACACTAACTAAGCTACAGAAAACTTAGATTTATCATTCTTAAACTGCAACCTAAAAAGGAGGTATGTGCCATCACTTAAGCTTCCTGGGATGATAAATACGCATTTAAAAAGCATGGTTTGCCAAGCAAGTATTATCTGCAGAATTAAATTTAGTATGGAAAGGTAGCATATTCTCCAAGCATTTCAACAGGAGCCTGTGCACATCGTTAACTTCAAAATAGCTCATTTATTTTCATAGTTCAGTTCCCTTCAGCAGATAAAATGTATTTTGGCAAACTGTGTACCATAAAACATGCCTGTAATCTGCATGCAACATGGAACCAACAAATTCTTAAAAATGGGAAGTCTGACCCACAGTTATGTCCCTCAGGCTTTTCTATCAGCAGAACTGTTCCACCATCAAAGCTCTGCTGCTTTAGAACTGAAGTATGGTAGTGATGGATGATTCACATCCTAATTGAGTGATATGAGCCAACGAAAATTACAAGGAGTTGCTCCTTTCCAAAGTTGGTTTAGTGTTTCTCAGCCTCCTCCTGTTTAATCAGAATGTTTGCATTTATTATTATTTTCACACATCTCTCAGTGCGCATTAATATTAATCCTTGCTTCCACACTACCCTGAGCTGCAGGAACTGGAGCAGTGGTGCTGCAAAGTAATTGTGTTTATAACTGTAAATACAATTGATTGCCGTTTCACTATTTGAGCATGAACTTACACATATAGGATCTATTACATTGTGAAGAAATGTTTTAAGTGAATTCCAGTGCTGACTAAATTGATAGTTAAAGGTATGAAATCCAACACTGATAAATGGAAATGCTTTTTTACACAACACATGATTTAACCTAGGCCTGTCTGCCACAACAAATTGTTCAGACTGAGATTTAGGATTCAGATTTAGATGCTTATATGGAAATCAGAAATACTCTAATGTTATAACTAATATAAGAAATAGTGAAAAGGATATTGAACCTCATGTTCTAGGATGTAAATCAGGCTCTAACTACTAGAAAGCAGGATATGAAAGCAGGCTGTTTACATCTGCCTAGTAATGTGTTTGCATTTCTCCTGATGTATTAGGTCCCAATCAGCATCAGACAACAGCTGCTTTGGTTCTGACACAGAACTGATCATTTCCAAAGGTGCCTTCTTGCAGTCTTCCTAGCAGGACAACATTGCTTATGCTGTGGTAAGATCCAGAATTTTTAGTCCAGGCTCAGAACGGCAAGGAAGACATATGGCATCATACCATTCTTCCACAAATATCCCATTTAACTCTCCTCACAGACAGGCTGTATTCAAGTTCAGATTGGTTACTTTTTCTTGTAAACTTAAGATTTTAAATTGGTTTGCAAAGCATGTTTACTTCTCCTTTGCTTATGCAGGCATGGAGTTGTAGGCCAGCATTTTTGAGAGAAATGGTAGATTGCACAAAAAACCTTTCGCCCCAATACAGTGTCATGCCTATTGAGCACAGATGCTTGATAAATATATCCCATGATAAGTATTACAGAAAGACTGTGTAGTTATTGCATGACTTTGGGTCAGAAGAGTACCACCGAAGAAAAGTTCACAATTATTGCCAATTTTTCTGTGTTTCATATCATGGAGTGGTCTCCAATACACAAACTGTATTTATTCCGTTAGTCTAAACCATGTGAGAAAATGCTCTCCAGGACTACATCAAGTATACTCATTCAGTTCCCAGGACCAGACTAGATCTAATGTGAAGTAAATCCTCTGATACAGACACAGTGTGCTCATCAAGTGTCTTCAGACCTGCTACTGCTGGGCTGCACTATTCATCAATAGAGACCTGCCCTTACCAGGGTTGCTGTTGTGCAAGGCGGTCATGGACACTCCAGTGTAAGCTGCCAGAGGCAGCTTTCTTCTTCCTTCCACATGTTTTGTTATCTTTCTTTTTCAAATGTTTTGCCTCCTCCCTCCAAAGCCTGGAAGACATTTTATGAATCTCTGGTACAATAACTAGACTGATAAATATATTTGAAATAGATTTGATAACTCAGATGGACCATGGGGTCATAGCTTACACATGATGTTAGGAGGTAGAACTGGGAACAAAACAGAATTTCTCTTCCTGAAAAGACTCCAAATTTTGAAATAATGAGAAATGTAATCATCTTGGTGGTCTTCTATTTACCGTTATCCAAATACTCTATATCATTAACTGGTGGCCTTTGATGGCCACCAAGGTGCTGGGGAGGGGTGATCCATATTATTTGTTTTGTGTAAGCCACAAGCAAGTTATTACAGCTGCTTTTCTTGTGCTACTAAGGAATGCAAGAGTGCCATGAGAAGAGGATCAGAGCCAGGCTTAAGTCAGTCCTAGTAGTTCCAGCACTCTCTACCCATATCCCACTGAGAAGACAATGATTTCTAAACAATGGCTGAGTATTCCTGTCCTGCTGCTGTCTCTGCTGAAGCAGGCAATCAGTAGCAGTGCAGTTTAAAGCTGTACAGCCCCAGCACTGTCAAAGCCTTCATCAATTCCCACGTCGTAATGTCTTTAAGAGCACAGTTGCTGAAAGTCCCAGGAGTCTGGTAGTTGCTGAAAGTCCCAGGAGTCTGGTATCCTGGGATGCTGGAAGAAGCTATGCAAAGCACAGATAGGACATTCCAGAACTGGAAAGGGATGATGCAGTGATTTTCAAAGCATTAGCAGTACTATCCTGCAATAGAGGGATAGAAGTCGAGCACTCAGAAAACACAGATATGTCCTATAATAACAAATACAGAGCTAAAATAAAAGAAGAAGGAGCAATATGGTTAGTATCTGATAATATATCTACCCTCTAGCCACTGCTGAAAGACATTCTAGCCCGCACTAGATTTAAGATGAATGAGAAGTTTGCTGTCAAACAGGCAAAGCTTAAAAGAATAGAAGAACTGAAGGTTTGATCTTTAACACCAGATAGAAAAGAGAAAGATGAAAGAAAAGTTAATCAGAGACTTTTCCTAAGCTC
Organism: Agapornis canus; assembly: GCA_036873685.1. Lineage (NCBI taxonomy): Eukaryota > Metazoa > Chordata > Aves > Psittaciformes > Psittacidae > Agapornis > Agapornis canus. The sequence continues at coordinate 14,523 of JBAFWW010041286.1, forward strand.
TACTGATTACTGGAAAGCTTTTTACATGGTCTGTAGTACGCAGAAGTGAGTGGTGAGCCTTGATATTAACCAGCTCACCTAACAGATTTTTTTCTTTTTACTCCCAGAGTTTAACAACGTGGTCAATAGCTTGCTGGTGAGTTATTACATTTTCCATTGCAAAACTGACAAGGTATTTTTATTTCACGACCCTCCCAAATGGCCCTAGTGAATGTTTTCTTTAAAAGTCAAGTTTTATCCCCAATAACACCACCAATGGAAGAAGGTTGAGGAAAGAAGTGGAGGTCTTCTTCCAGGACGTAGAAACTGCCCTGTGAGCAGGTGCCTTAGGTCAGTTATTTAAATAATGAGGACTCAAGTGGCTTTTGAGCAGATGGTCTCTGTAAAATTTAGTGGTGTGGGCCATTCTGAAGAACTCCTACTTCCACTCCAGTTTCTTTGAGCCACACAGGACACTGTCCTGGTTTACTGGACTGGAGAGAAGGAGGCAGCTGTAAGGTTTTGCTGAATCCTGAAATACCAAGCAGCCCTCAGGTATGGGCCAGTCCTTTTCTAGATGTTCCCCCTGACCCTGGAGAAGCCATGAGTATGTCAAACACTTTAGCAAAAGCAGCCAGCACAGAGACTCAGTTCCCTGTGTGCTGGGGTCTCTGAGGTACCTTTTGAACTAGAATTATTCAGAAGACTGTTGGCAATGAGTGATTGCACCCACCAAATCAGTAGCATTCATCACAATCTCTCTGAGATTTAAACCGATAACCCAACAGATCATCTCTCTAGCCAGCCATGACTTACAGCATCATATAGCTGCTATTCATCTTCACTGCTTCCTGCAAAGCAGAAGACGAGAAAGATATTATCAGTAGTTTGCATATGGGTAACGGATGTACAGAAGACTATGGGTTTTGTTTCAAGGTCATGCTGTCTGTGGCTCAGATTTGAACCCCTTAAATACAAGACCTTTCTACCTCATTCTTATATATAATGTCTATGAATATATCTTTCCCTTATGGTTTAAGCTGTTCTGTTGGTTCCCAACTTTGAAGCAGTTTCCTGCTCTTCCATGGCATGAATTTTTAACTCATCCATTGAAAGCATATGGGCTTTCCTAGCAAGCAAGTGAATCTACAAGCTTGGAAAGGCATGTGAACCAGAGTTTGAATCTCAGCCAAACAATTTGTTCTGGCTTTAATCAAGATGTCTTCTTTTAACTTCAAATATCATTTTTTAAAATCCCATATCAAAACTTCTACTGTCACACTCTGAAATCAATAAATTCTACCAGTCACTCAACTCAGAAATACTTCAAAGCAGCCTGAGTGATAGCCATTATTTTATCTTTAAAAATATTCATCAAAGAGTTGCAGTTAATACAAAAGCAAAACAAAATTAACAGCAACAAAGAAATGTGTCAGTTACATTTTGAACTTGCAAAATCCCACAAATCCTGCTACTGGTTTTGTGTTCAACATTTCTTTTTTATTCCTATATTGACACCCTTTAATATTTCCTTTTTTTTTTTTTTTCTTCTCATCATAACTAGTAACTTAGCTATGTAAATAAAATTTTTTAATGTAGTCATTTGATTCATCAAATATTTTATGTTACTTCACACCATAAAGAAACAGTTACAGTTTTGGACCAGATTCTAGTATGTACAGTCCTGTGTGAGGAAGTTGTCCTGACCCAACAGTGCACTTCGATTGTGTGTTGGAGTCTCATCAGCTTCAGTGGCTCTACATTTAAAGCTAAGTAGGTGATTATAAGCATTCCTGAGTAAAGGGTCATGGAGTTTTATCTTATTCCATAAATATTTCAATACAAAACTAATGGAAGTGTTCATGAGTAAAGTTCCAATGTACAGAAGGTTTTTGAGATCTTGTTCTTTTATTATAGCAACCAATATCCAATTTTATTATGTACTATAATAGTACTTATATTTCTGTAGCAGAGCTATTTGGACTGTAAAGCTTTTCACAAGTTATTTTTAAACACTCATTAACATGATTGCTAGAATCAGTAAAAAAATTCATGCTGTCTCTATTTTACAGTAGATAGAACTGGGTTTTGTTAAATTCAGATCACTGGAGTTTCTTTTATAATTCTGAAGACAAATAATTAGAAGGAAGAGGCCTATTTCTATACAGTTTGGAGTGAAGTCATCTCACCTAGCTTTAGACATCTAAAATACAGGAACCTGATGGGCTCTCTCAGTCAGGAGAGCAGGATTAGCAGTTTCAGTGTGTCAGTCCTCTGATTAGTTTTAGACATTGATTTTAGGAGGAAATGAATCATGTTTAAAGAGCCTTTTCTTGCTATTGAATACAAAACGTTTAGGGCTGAGATTCACTCACATCTGTTTCTTTAATTTGAGCTGCCCTATAGTACCACCCTGGCCACCAAGGGCATAACTTGAATGCCTCAGAGAGGCCAAGATGCCATACAGGCTTCTTTTTAGGTGACTGAATTCCTGCCAGATGCTAACTCACATACAGGTTCTACCTCCAGGTCATGTGGAGTCTGTGTAGTGGGCCAGTGACAAAATGGAGGTGTTCAGAGCCTGGAAAAGTTAGGCTGAACAAAACCTGGGCACATGTTCTCCAGAAAAAGATTCAGAGAAAACTATGGCAGTAGCTCTTATCTTTTAAATTGAAAAGCTTGACATCAGGCCTCAGCAGCTGGAGAGTTTAAGCAAAGAATATCCGATAGCTTGATCCCTAGTTCAAGGTTAGAACTTCCTCTGCAAAGTGTGTTTATTTTTTTTTTTTTATTGGAGAAAAACATGTTACTAAGGTGGGTGAGGTCCTGATGTCCAGTTTTGCCCATAGGAAAGCAAATAGAAAAGGCAGCAACACTAATTAGTCTGGTTTTAACTCTTGTCTCCCCATGCAGCGCACTTCCTCAACATGAACATATCTTACCATTATTGTCTCTGCTGTTCTGTTTTCTTGCTTCTCCACTATCAGGGATTCAGAGCCTCAGAGCAAGGCCTCTGCTGGTGAGCTGTCAGAGACCAACCTCTTTCTACTTCTTGCGTGTGCTGATGTGCCATCAGCCAGCCAGCAGGTTGGTACAATTTATGCGATTATCCAGATTTCCCCACTACACAATGATAGCGTAAGCTGCTTTGTGGTTCTCCCTGCAACCCAGCGCCTGGCCAGGAGGAGCCTCATGAGGCTCCTTGACCACTGCTTTTCATGCAGTTACTGGTGCCCAGAGTACTAGGCTCTGTCCCAACTTTCCCCCACCCTTAGCTCCCCAGTGCCAATCTATAGCACAATTTCAGTTTGCATTTTTCCAAGATGTACTGCTATCTCTCTGCATTCTGCTTCTCCTCCAATAGGTTTATTTTGATGGGTTTGGAATATGCAGGGGAGCCTATTGACACAGCTCCTTCATCTTGGTGTGCGGATAGCCCCTTTCACCTTCTCCTGCTGCTTCTTCAACAAGTCTCTCATGAGATGCACATTTGTAAAATAAAAAGGGTAACAAATAATTCAGACATAAAGTAAATCCATATGTTTGATACCAAAAAAAAAAAAAAAAAAAAGAGAAAAATTAAAAAAAAAAAAAAAAAAAAAAAAAAAAAAAAACCAACCTAAAACATTTTTTTAAAAAAAAAAAAAAAAAAAAAAAAGGAGACAGCTGAGGAAACATTAGTTTAAATGAGAAGTAATGAAAGCACATCTGAATACACTGTGCTGGGAAAATTTTTAAATTGGAGCAGAAGCAACTTTCTCAGCATCAAGGTTCCCTGTCTGGGACTTGACAACATTTTCTTCTCATGTTTAATAGTTGGTTAGTACTGCCATCACTAGCTGTCCATCCTCTTGTCCTGCTGCAATCCCCAATGATAGACCATCCCTTGCTAAAATCAGGTCATCCAGAAATGAGACTCAAATGTTTGTACAGTAGTTGCATGGGAACCTGCTGAGAATGAATTACCACCAAAGAATGATACCATCAATAAGAAAACGGGAGCTTGGGTGCAGAGTTATTTATTTACTATTTGTCCATGGTTGTATCTGCAGCAGAGTGACTGTAGTATATTGTGTCATGTTATAACTTTGCTCAAGAACAAGGTATCTGGGGAACCTTAAGCCTCTGTGATGATTGCTAACCCCCTGGAAGAAAACAGAAAGGAATGTTCAAAATCTAAATACAAGCTGATTATAGTCTAGAGCCAGACACTGCTCAGGAACAGGACTTGGGTAGGGTTAGAGTTGGGAAGTAAGGGCTTCAGAGCTGAGTTTCCAGAGCAGCCCTGTTCATCCCATGAAGTCTGTCTGTAGCTGGTGTCCCAGCATCTTCTCTAGCTAGAAGTTCCTAGGAGGAATGCTTCAGAGGTGGCTAGTGAACTCCAGGAGAGACTGTCCCCTCCAGTCTGGCAAGCAGATTTACCTTCCGTTTCTCATCAAGTGTCTGCCTCTTGTTTGACTAAACTTTTTTCTAACCATGAATATTAACTGCTTTGTAGTTTTAACTCATCATTCAGTACTACAGTTTTGGGGAATTTATGAATTCTTTGATGCTCTATTCTCCTGAAAGAAAGGATTTCAGAAGGAGACATTGTACAATGGTATGCACGCTTCAGAGAGCAACCAATAAATAGATTTTTTTTGCTAGCTACATGATTTATTGTATGTTTTATCTTTCATTCTGTAATTATTTCAGCATCCCTATCCTCCTTGTCCATTAGAATCATAGAATCATAGAATCATAGAATCATAGAATCATAGAATCATAGAATC
>JBAFWW010041288.1:0-23651 GCA_036873685.1 Agapornis canus
TTTATTTTTTTTTTTTTTTTTTTTTTTTTTTTTTTTTTTTTCTCCTGGAGCAAGATATGCATTACGTGAACTTTATAATGTTCAGTACAGTTAAACAGAATAGAAAGGCCACATGTTGCTACCAACTTGAGGGAGCTAAGCTGTTTCATCAACAAGTCCTCAGGTAAATGTAATATTTCTGTGCCAATATTTAGAATAATTAAAGGACTTTTAAAGCAGAGTTGCATAGAATGTCTTTTCTAAGGCACACACATCTAGTGCATGAACAGAATAAATCTTTTAATCAAACATTTTTTTTAAATTCTATTTGGTTTCTTGTTGGAATCTTCATATCCAAGACTGAGGACTTGCATGAGGAAAAAGATGTAGCTAGAATTTTCCTGTAGTCACAGGCATCAAAGTGAAAAGTATGACAGGCTTAAGAGTCCATCGTATCTTTATCTCTTTAGTGTCAAGTTTTCCTCATGTCACAATATATGCAGGCTTCAGGCTCTAGAAAGGTGTGGTTCATTTTATGCTGATCCAAATCCAGGTTGCCACAATCCTGTCCTCCTCCTCCCTTTCTCCTATCAGCAGTCCCACCCACACTGTTGCTTTTGCATTTGACATTTAGGTAGCTCCATGGTAAGCAAGTTCAGGAATTAGTTCAGAAATGTATTTATAAAGTTATTTTTAGACAGATCAGTTCCTCAAACTATTGCCACTCATGGGGTTTTAGGACATGCAGCCCTAATCGTTCAGCCGTGGGGATTTCTGAGACAGGCTGCATTTCCATCAGTTTGGTTCAGCTTTATCCTCCACTTCCTTCTCCTTATGTCTTTGCTGTCCTTCCTACTGCCCCTCAAAAGAAAAAAAATCAGCACCTTGAATACTGGGTATACATGGCTTCAGCTGAGGTCAGTTTTTCCCACTAATATTTTTTAAAGAGATACTCATTCAGTGTTCTGGATGAATAAATTTCTTCACAGTGGCATTGGGGCTGGTTGGTGCATTTTATTTTTCCTTGTATATTGCTTTTGTGTAGTATAAAATCTGCAAACCAGTCAACATGAGAAGTATACAGTGCCATGAGTGCTGGGGAACACAGAGTGTGATGTGTAACATGATGAGTGTAGATGAGTTCAGCAACATACAAGCAAAATACCTAATGACATAACACACCTACTATACTTACCAGCTGATCTCTGGCCTTTGAGCTGATCCTGTTTCTAGTCTTTGTGTTTGCCGGAGGAAATGGATCATTTCTATGGACAAATGGTGTGGATAACTTGTTCATAGTTCTGTTAAGGATGAGAACTTTTAGAAAGACAAGGTTTGGTACAGAGTCATGCTGTTATCCAGGTTTCAAACTGATGTAATCTTACAAACTTTACAGAGGTTAAATTAGAATTATTTTATTGAATCTAAAATTCAAAGCTGGAATTCAGGCTAGTAGCATTTTATGAGATAAACTCATCTTGCCCACTGGCAATCAATTTACTGGAAGTCCGAGGAGAATGAGAAAGACAGTGGCTTGAATCGGAGAACAAATTCATTTAGGAAGAAGAGATGCTTTAAGTCGTGAAAGTATTCTTTGTCAGGTTTGAGCATAGTATATTTAGGAATCAGATCATGTCCATCACGAGGCAGAGAATTTATTCTTATCATTAACAAATTCACTTTATTAAGACTTACTCCAAGTGTTTTGGAGAGTTTCTCAAGATTTTTATCTCTTTTTGCCATGATTATTTTTCTTCATCTCTACATCTACAACTTATGGGCACAAGGATATTTGTGTGATGACAGAGGCTTTGTATCATGTATAATCTATACACAATTAGGGTTGGTTGTTGGTTGGTTTGTTTGTTTGCTGTGATTAGTTAATAATGACACACTTGAAGTATTAAAAGCTGGTTGTTCAGATACTGCTTCAAACCTGGTACAAATTAACATGAATCTTACACTTACTGATGTACAAGATTAGTTAATAGCATGATTTTGTAAAAGAAGAAATTACGTTTGGGAGTCTCAGTTTACAGGAGAAGGTTATTTAGTTCTGATGTTTCCTTCTCTAGATTTTAGTAAATTTCTTAAAATGTACTTATTGACATTTCCTATGATGTCTATAGCTATATAAAAAAATATTATGACTTCACTTTGTCTTAAAAATTGTTTTGATTGCTGTAACTTGGATTCTAATTTTGGACATTACAATTTAATTATACCAAATGTTTTCCTTGCCATTAATATTTCTAATGTTTTCCTTACTTTTTAAATGTTTTTCTTGCCATTTATACATTAATACTTCTAATACTTTTTGTCTTAAATGCTAGGGATGCCATTTTGCATGCTTGTGGACATTCATCTTGTGCAAAAGTCTTTCACTGGTTCTGACTGTAGCTTTTTCCTATTTTGTTATATTTGCAGGTAAAGGAAACTGTAGGAAGAAGAGATGTTTAGGAGATTGTGCAGACAACCCTTTGTAGCTGCTGCTATCCTTTATAAATGTGATGGCCAATCCTGCTCATGCTAAAAGCAGGAAGTTTTGCGACTGATTTCACTGGGCTGACCACTGAGGGCATGGAGATGACTGCTCATCAACACACCACAGAGCAAGAGATCTCTCATAAGTTTTCTATTGAAATGTATTATGAGGTTTTGTTTTCATCCATGGCTTCTCTCTTCACAGTCCCCAGCTGCTCCAGATGGGCTTCACAAGACAAACACTTGTGTCCACAGCATCTGTTGAACATCTTGCTTCTTCATTTCTAGCCATGCTTGGGAAAGGGACACAGTAATCCCCTAGAATGCCTTCTCCTTTTAGTCTGATACTGCCATGCATAAACATATACAGAAGAATAAGGCAATGATCTTTAATTTAGGTATGGTATAGCATATGACATTTCTTTTATTTGTGCACCCTTAGTATTATGTATTATTTTTAATATATTTTATATAATGTATCTGTAGTCTATTTTATCTACTATATTTGTGCTCACTTTTTTTCCACATATAAGTTTAGTTCTTCTTGCTATTCTCCCCTCAGATGTGCCTGTGCATGTCTGCAAACTAGTAACCAGAAATAGAAGGGGTAAAAATAGGATTTGAGGTGGGGAAGAGGGCAGAAATTGTAATAGTGCTCTTTCTGCACTTATTTCAGAAAGATTTTTTTTTTTTTGCATTTAATAAGATTATTTTTTTTTGACAGTTCTATTTTCCTTGTCTCTTTCCTGTATGTTACATGTATCATGAAAGCATCACAGGTATGTATATTCTACTAAATAACCTATGAGTATATACAATTTAATACTTTTTGTTTGTTTGTTAATTTTTCTTTTAACTTGGGCTGTGTTTAACTAGTTGGTAGTTTCTGCAGCATGGGGATAAGATTCTGATCTCTATTTGGTTACTCATTTTTGTGACTGTTATTCTTCAGATACTTCACTGCTTTATCACTTTATCAGTGGTGCTGCTTTCATGTTATAAGCTGTTTATATACTGTGGGTTTCTTATCTGCTTCTGTTTTTACACACCCTTTCATCAGACAGCCAGGCAGTCTCTTTGCTTAGAACAAGGTTCATATCTCCCAATAACACTTGCACAGCTGAGGCTACTACTCAGAATTGAATAGAAAAGTGTTCCAGATGGTTTCATCTTTTTCACATCTTCTCCATCAAAAAGGATACCCAAATTCAATGTACAAGAAGCACAGCATGTGAAAAATGACAAATGCAAATAGTAAATAATAGCAGACATGTAGGCCAAAGAGGAAGAGTGTTCCTGTTTGAAAACTGAGTGACATGCAGGATGTAGTGGGAATTAGGGCAGTACTTCCAGGTGGCAGGGCCAAGGAAGAGGGCTGCCAACCACTTGTTTTCAGTCTGTGAATTTGAGTGGCTGGAACTTGGAGAATATGAAAAGAAAAAAAAAAAAATAAACCCCCAAAGAAATGTAGATAAGGGGATACAGGGATTTCAGAAAGAAACAGTGCTGAAGAGGCAGAAGCATAAATGAAGAGCTCAGCAGGGGAACGCATGGCAAGGTTTTTCCGAATGGGCATGTTCTCTTTAGGCTGGACAGATGTTCACTTCAGTTTTCTGTTATGGTAATATCTGACTGTGCCACCCCAGCTCACCAGAGGATGTCACATAGGATGAGAGAGGATCTTAACAAAGGGGCATGCAGTCGGATTTTCAGAAGTTAGGAAATCAAGAGCTGAATATGTGAAAATCATATCATGATGGTGTTACAGATAATAAAGTAACAAGGCTAGATTGGAAGATGGAGACATCAAATATTTCTTCAAGTTTATTCACTACTCTTCTGCTGTGTTTTGTAGGATGGAATGAATAACTTTTACCTGGCCATTGATATCCTGTTCACTATAAATATTCAAGATTTTCAATAAAAGAGAACACTATTATAAGAAAAATATTTAATTTAAAGGATTTGGAAAAGAAAAAAAAAAAAAAAAAAAAGCAAAACAGAGATGATTTGCACATTTGATAGAGATGTGAAAATAATTGGTAATATTATTTCTGAGATTCAGTGAGAAGTGAAAAGCACTACTAACATTTATTTGGCAATATTACAAATATTGTGTATCTTAATCTCATTACAACACGGGTTATTTTTATTTCTTAAGAGTCAGTAGCTATTTTTTAAGTAATTTGATGACTTTGACACTTCTTTAAAGTTTTTTGACAGAAAGGATTTATCTTTAGATAAGGTTTCCCCAACTATACTCAGGGATTTGTAACAGGATAAAATCTTTTAACAGATTTTAATGGAATAAGATGACAGCTTGAAGGTTTTCTTGGATAAAATCATTTAAAATTTATTTCTCAGGCCTTGTTTCATGAAAGAAATAAGTATGTGTTTCTGTTTAAGCTTATATATGATTTGAAGTCGGTAGGAACTAAAGAAATATTTAAGTGCTTTGTTGACTAACAGAAACTTAAGCACATACTTAGCAGCAAGTGCCTTACTGGATTGAAATTCTTACAGTTTAAATGTTTTCTCCAGTTGTGGTGAGAATAGAGTGAAAGAAGAGTGAAAAATTATCTTTGATCTCACTGAACCATTTAAATTATAGGCATGGCTCTTTAGGAACCAAATCAGGCCAATTCAGCAGAATGAAGCTTCGAACTATTCTTACATGTAACACTAATTTCACCGGGTGTGAAATTGTCTTCTGCTAATCCAAAGGCATGAAATAAGAACAGAGCAAGGAATACCTCTTAAAAATAAAGTGCCCCACTGATGCTTCATTACAGTGGGTAGTGACTTGGCAGAGGGAAAAGGTGTGCTCATTACACAGGTTTGGTGGAAACTCAAAAATTCACTTTCAAGTTTTTTTTTTTTAGCATCTTTTGCAAAGATGTACTAAATTTTAGTTTCACAAAGCAGTGAAATTATTGAAAGTGGAAATATTGATTCAAAGGAAATATATTAGGAACGTACATTTTTGTGTTTTTATACATTTGCTGAAAATATGAACTCATTTTTTGCCAAATGAACCCTCCAGGGCAGTGCAGCAATAAAAGTTATGCTAGCTAATATTAGCAAATGATTAACCATTGACACATGTAAACCTCTGTGATAAGGCCTTCCAAAGAATTAAAGTATTTTCTGTTAGTCCACACATGTTAATATAATTTAAAAAACTGCATTCCCCCATATTGTAGACATAAGTTGTCATTAAAAGTGATAGCATGTTAGACATGTCAAAAAAACACAAACAATCCTGCAATGATATAAATATACTGAAAAGATTATTCATTGCATGAGAGGAAGGGCTGCCTCTGTTCTGAGAAGTGCTCCTGCTGAAGGTATGACAATCATTCAAGACCACTCCTTTGCAATGTAGTCTGGTGAAGTCTAAGTAGGGAATTGTTTTAAGATGGGGAAAACTATATGACCTCTGGAGCCCCTCAAGACCTCTTGCTATTGTATAGAACAATTTCTAGTGGTATCTGTTTGTCCTTACTTAGAAAGTTTTACATCATTACAATAAAGAAGTGCTCATATCAAAGCTTTTTAAGAGAATTTTATATGTTGACTCCAAAAAACAATTATTATGTCACTGGCTTATTATTTAGGTTTTGCTTTTTTAGCATGTAAACATTAAGATAAAGTAGTCTATCACTTACTTAAGTCTATTTCAGTGTTCCTGTTTTAATCTCTCCTACAAAGACAAGTTGAGTGAGTTGGGGTTGTTCAGCTTGCAGAAATAAAGGCTGCAGCGAGACCTTATAGCAGCCTTCCAGTACCTAAAGGGGACCTACAAGAACTCTGGAGAGGGACTTTTGACAAGGGCATGTAGAAACAGGACAAGGAGGAATGGCTTTAAACTGAGAAAGGGGGGATTTAGATTAGATTTTAGGAAGAAATTCTTAACTGTGACGGTGATGAGACACTGGAACAGATTGCCCAGAGAAGCTGTGACTATCCTACCCTGGAAGTATTCAAGGCCAGCTTGGACTGGGCTTTGAGCAATGTGGTCTAGTGGAAGTTTTCCCTGAAGCACTAGAATTTTTCTGTGGCATAAAAAAAGGCAAGAATGAGCAGCGCTAACTACACTAACACAGTACAGAAACCAGAGTTGCAGAGCACTGAGTGAGGAACTAATAGTCATCCATAAGTGAGTGGAGGTAAGAGGAGACAAGGACTAGTGTGGTGTGGGTAAAGCTAAGTCTTTACCTTTGACATGCATATTAGTAGTATACAAAATCAAGACGGAAGTGCAGATGCCTTATCATTTCAGCTTTTGGGGCAAAATGAGATTTAGGCCAAGATAAGCCTTCAGCTGATTGTTTCTTTTTCCCCTATCCCCTCCCATTTTCCTCAGTTCTGGAACCTCCCAGTGGTCTGGCAAAGTCATTGGGCTGAAAACTGAAGTAATAGAGGTTTTTTTCAGCTTCACCAATTCCTTGGTTTGGGTTGTTTTTTACTGCTGTAGAAGTAGCTCTTCTGGAAAAGCAAAAGAGGTGGTCAGGAGTAGAGGATATATGCAATGGTACTGCAGCTGTAGAAACCAAATTAAGATGATGATGACCTCACAGACATATTTTTCTCAACCTATTTCTTGCCATTTACTCACTTTAGAATGCAGTGGTGTCACACCACCTGTGTTTCCTACTGAATCTACATAGCATCTGAAGCTGTTTTATAAGACCGATGTTCTTAAAAACAAACAAACAAACAAAAAAAAAAAAAACCCACAAAATCCCTAACACCCCCCAATCAAAAAAAGCCATAAAAAACCAAAACAACAAACCAAAAAGAAAAAAAAAACAAACAAAAAACAAAACCACACCCCACAACACCAAAAAGCCAGATTAGAGTTACTTATCTGTATTTAATTTCAAAATTGGCTGTTGGACCTATAAAATAATCTGGTTCATCAAAATTAATGAGAATAGTCAGTAAAGACACAGTGAAACCTGTCTTTAGTGACTTGTAATATTCTTTGATCTGCTGAATTTTAAACTGTAGTCCTTGACAATATACTCCATGAACTGATTCCAAATGAAGTGATTTCATTTGTATTCCTATTTCTTTTGCATTCCTATACAGCATTATTTACCTTTTATAACAGACATGCCTTTTTTGTTGTCTTTTTTTTTCTTATTTCGTCCTTATCTTCACAAGTATTTGAGAACCCATCTTCATGCACTTGAAAAAGAAGTCTGTCATTCTAATGTCTACTTATTTTGTTCTAATCTTATTACAGTAGTCTCTCATCAGAGCCAAATTCAACTCAAAATTTTGCCAATCTTGAATTCTTTTAACCATTCATAGTTATTTATTATCTTCTTTGAAACACATTGCCACCAATTCATATGGTCCCCATATGAATTTCTCAACAGCTATTATCAAGGTGCTATTATCTTTTCTGATTTTTGTCATTTTTTCTTTCCTTTTCACATTATTTCATATCTCTATTTTTCCTGTCTGGGCAATCTCTTTTCTTCTGTAATTACATCTCACAACTTAGGGCATAAAATATGTGAGATCTGTCATGGCTGATAGTTTGAAGGCTAAACCCTTTGCTGCTGTAAAATACATCTTAATTTACCTGAGTTAGGTTTTGTTCTTCTTAATGATGTATTTAACATTTCTGTTTCTCCATATTTCTCCCTATCTTTCATGTATTTCATCATTCTGGAATGCAAACAGTATATTTTGGAGTTATTGCTGGTTTTTGTTGTTTAGTAGACTACTGACCTACTTACCCTCCATTCTGTCATATTCTTATTTCTGTAAAATGTGTAACAATTTCAGGCATATTTCACTCATTCTCACTCACAACTGTCTTACCTTCTGCTGTTTTACCTTTATTTTACCTGCTGTAGTGGTATTTCTATCTGTTTATGTTTTGCCTGTGTGTCCGTAATGATTCATTTTTTTTAATTATTCTGCAGGAATGTACATATTTAGCAGATTTCCTATGCCATTGACCTTCTCTGCCCTTCTCATCCATTTCATATGTATTTATCAGCTGAACCTTTTCTTCTTATCAAAAACTTCCTCTTTGAGGAGATTAATGGATTGGTTGATTATTGCTATATGAGCATAAGGTAAATACAGCAACAGAATTTCTCTAAAAAGGATAGGAAATCAGGAAAAAGTTAGCATTTGTTTTCACTGTGGAATGAAAGGTAAAACAGAGTCCATAATTATCTTAACTTGGGATTTGGAAGCAGCAGTCATGCAAGTACCCTGCTGACAGGGCTTTTTAACTCATGTGCAATGATGGCTAATGTGGCAATGCTGCTTCTATGATGAACCAGGTGAATACTAATACTATTGGGACCCATAGTTGTGGCCTTAGTGAGGGAACATTTTTTAAAAAAAACATCAGTACAGACCACATGGAAATAAAAATTCAGCTGAAGAAGAGAAATGTGCTGACAGAGTATGATATAAGCTATATATAATTTTATAGTCTGCTGCTTTAAGTGCATCTCTCAGCCCAAGGTATCCATTTCCACCTCTGGTCTCACTGTGCTCTTCCCAGCAGCACCAGAGTCACTTCACTAAGCTTTGTCTGGCAAAAGGCTCCGGAAAAAGCCCTCAGATCAGTGTAAAATAGTGCAAAATTACAAGAAATAGCTTCAGGCTTCCTAATATTTTTTTTTTTTTTCAGGTTGTGAACAGCCCTGGTTTTGATCGCTGCATCACTAGCTCCAGAAAATGGGCTACTCAATAACCATTTATTCTTCTCTGTGTGATTCATGACATTTCTGTACTAACTTAAGGAGGCCAGATGATGCCAGAGAGACAATCAGGCCAGTCTTCTGTGCTGCAGGGGAAGCACTGGGAAGAACTGTACATCCTCCCAGGCTGCCTTTCAGAAAAAATCAGGCAGTTCTAGAGTTTTAGAAATAATTCCTGATTGGAGTAATGGAAGATTCACAGAGTAATGGAAGATTCACAGATCAAATATCCTGATTTTATAAGTGCTCTTCACAATTTATGAGAACTGCTAATTGATAAGCAGAATTTAGCCTTTGTGTAAGAAAGACTTTCTGAAGCATCTTCCTTAGGGCTAAGAAGCACTTGGACACTTTCATGTTCTCCAGCACGTTCCCAGGTCCTTATTAATATGAGAATGAAGCGCACTGTGTCAAATTGTTCACTTGAGAGCAAATCCTTTGATCTTGTTTAACATTTAACTAGAGCTTAAAAGTCAAGCTGGCTTAGGCAGCTACAAGAGCATGGTCCATACTCTTTTTGTATTATTTCTCGTTAGATATTCTTTCTCCCACACTTTATTCTTTTTACTAGCATTTAACTTTTCCAGTCATCTAATTACATTCTGCTGACTGTATGCTGTGTTCCATTACCTCTCTTGTTCTCTTTTCATACTTGTTACAGACTCTCTATCAATTTTAAAGATTATTTGTTTGGATTGCAGTAGAAAGGAGACATTGATTATGTGAAGGAGTGGATATGGCAGTGAATATTATTGTTTATTGCTCAGAGACTAACCACTCTTCTGGCTTTCCCAGAAAATAAATTGTTTTAAAATAATTATACTTAAATAGTGCTTTATGGTAACTTCTTCTGAGGATTGTTTTTAAGGATGTCTGAACTTAAGAGTAAAAGTTCACTTTTGGCTCCTAAATCAAGATCCGAGTTTCATTAATGCTCACACTCTGGTAATTTAACCCAAGACAGTTGCTGCATATTCTACCAAATCAGAAAATCATATTTTTGTGTCCTTATGTAGACATAGGAAGCAAGGTTTACATTTGGTTGAATTTTAACATCTCATGAATTTTAGCTTTACATTTTAAGGAAAAATTCACATTGGGTTTAAGTTCTTAAGTTTGTGCTCTTATCTGAAAGGACAGAGATTATCCTGTATGTTGCTCACAGGAATTAATTAGGAGTGACAGTCACAAAAATACCATGATGATCCATCATACTTTTTAGGTTTTCATTTTATTCTCTGGATTGTCCTCTTTCCAAATTAGTGAGACTGATACAGCTATTTTTATGCTCATGGTCATTCAATAAATCATGAAGAATATTTTCTACTGGATCTTGTGCTGATAATCTAACTTGTGGTTTCTTAAAAATATTACTTAGATGCCCTATTTTTCATTATTTTAGATGAATCATAAAAAATATTTTGTTATATTTATGTCCATGTTTGATCATGTATACAATTCTAGGACATGCTACACCTTTAAATTTATGTATGTTTTTCCAGATGATTCCATGGTCATTAGCATGCCTTCAGATTGCTACTGTAATTATTCACCATGTAATCTAGAGCCTAATAATCATACATAAATTCCCTACTAATTACCCTATAATCTACTATTTGTTGATTAGAAGAGCATGGGATGAGTATTTCTACTATTATTAATCTCAATTTACATGATAATTATAGGGCTATTACAAATTTTTCTTGTTTACCAGCTTGGCTATGTTGTACGATATTTTGTTGTGTTAATAAAATACTGCTTTTTTATGTTCATCCATTTTAATCCCTACTCAGCCAGCTTCTCCTTACTTGCACTTCTAAATTGCATTGTTCTTGGGCTGGTACACATGCAGGTCATCACAATAGGTCATCCTTTGTTTTCTCTGAAAAGTGCCCTGGCAAGTTTTGAGGCTTCAGGATATAAGTCAACATTTATGTGAAATAGTTACAATGCTCTTGTCTAGTTTAAATATAGGGCGAAACCCTGCCTGTGCTGAAGGAAAAACACAGGGAGCAGCTGTTCTGTGGATCAAGAATGTACACATACCTGCTCTGAAGTTCAGGAGGAAGCAGTGTGGTTCAATACTTGGGTGAAGATGAAAGGGTGAAAGAATAAGGTTAATTTAATGGTAAGGTTTTACTATAAACTTCCAAACAGAAGGAGTAGGTGGATGAGGCTATTTTTGTGTAGCTATGTAATTCATTTAAATAGAAGGGTTGTAGTAGATGGGTTTAATTAAATTTGTATCTTTGAAGGAGTAATTTTGCTTTTCACGCACGTAATAACAACGTCAGATGGACACAATATTTTATTTGAATAAATGGTTAGTGCTAGCAGTTTTAGATGTGATTCTAATGAGCCAGATAACACCACTTGAAAATCTAAAGACAGAAGATATGGTGATGTAAGTGATTATGAAGTGTTTGGGGTATAAGAATGCAGGGATGGAAGAGGAGGAGGAGGATAAACACTGACATATGTATATTTCAGCAAAGGAGACAGCAAATTCAAAATGCTGTTAGGTAGGGTTTCTTGGGAAAATGGAATGAAAGAACAATAACTATCAGGGTAGAAAGATATAACTCAAAAAATCAAATTTTGAAAATACTTCAATACAAAAAAAAGTGGGAATTTAACAAATGTGATAATTAGAGGAATTATAAGAAGTCAGTAAGATGAAATCCAATAACGAAAATGCATATTAAGGCACTTAATACATAAACAAACAAACAAAACAAATAAAATTGGAGAATCATTCCTCAGGCAGAAGAATTACAGAAAAGGATTTTGAAGATATCGCATACACCAGCATAATAAATGTAAATCAACAGTGTGATGTGGTTAAAAAAAATAATCAAATTTCAGTCTAGGGGGTATTTGTGGCTATGCATAACACAGGTAGTAATAACGCTGCTTTTTCCAGATCTAGTGAGGCCTCAGCTAAAATGAAGTGTCTAATTTTAGAAATTACTCCCTAAGATGGATGTAGGCAAGTTAGAATGAGTTCAGAGTAGAACTAAAAATGGCAAAAGATTTTGACAATGTGTTATCTGAGGACAATTTGAAAGCACTGAGTTAACTTAGTCTAGAAAAATAAGATTGCTAAAGGATATATCCTCCAGTATATGTTACGCAGTGATGCTCTGTTATCTTCCATGTCCAGGAGGACAATATTAGCTGAATTTGCAGTAAGAGAGGTGTAAGTCAAAAGGAAAAAGATAATATTCAAAACATAATGATAATTAGTAATACAAACAAGCTACCTAGTGGAAAAATATGTGTATTTCTATTAATGGAGGTTTTGAAAGAGAGAGTAGGTGAACATCTATTAAGAATGGTCTATCCTGCTTCTGTAGAGGGAGATGAACTTGATAACTTTTTTGTTCTTATGTCATACTGACAATGCCAGGGTTCTTTTAAATTAATGGAAGTGACACCTTGGACTTTTGAGAGGGTTTTACCCCTTGAATGAGTTGGATGTGGCTAAGCATGGAGCTTAGGTAAACAGGTAAAAGTTGAACTCCGTGGAGACTAAGAAGCTAAGGATTTAATTCAAGACACAGAAAATGCAATGGCAGAATACATGAGTGAGCTTTATGCCTCCTTACTTCTTACCAGTTTTTATTCTGGATCAGTGGACCACAGGATTTAGTGCATGATCCCCAGAAACTAAGTAATTAGATGGAAAATACACTGAGTCTGCGGTATGAAATCACATAGCTCAGCTACACCATAGTATTTGAAATTTTTTGTAATTATAGTTCAGATTGATGCTCACAATTTTAAATAAATAATTTCCACTTAAATCCCTTCTTTCATTTTCAGAATATATATTCTCATTATAACTGACTCATTTTAATAAGTTTTTATTCTTGTGGGTGATATAAATCTGTTTTGGATCACTCGGAACAAATGAAATTAACATAAATAAATGAACAAATTCAAATGAAACTATACCTTTAGTAATCAGATAGTATTCTAAATAAAAAAATCTCAGTCACCTTAAACGTAGAAGAGAGACTGATTTTCATGAAAATTCTTTCAACCTTTGGATGAGAGCCTTCTTCTTACATTGTTCTAGTGTAAAAAGAAAATTTTACATCTCTCTATCAAATCAATGTCAGTCATGAACTACAGAGAAGTCATCGCTCAAGATCTAGCTTTGTACAGTAGAATGCACAAGCACATAACCAGTACTATAATTAATGCAATGATTTAATTGTTGATTTGCTCTGAATTAATAGAGAAATTGTAGTTTTACACAGAGGTAGCCTTTATGCAACTGAGTGATATATCAATGTACTCTTATTGTGTAAGATGTTGTGAATGATCTCACTAAGATTCTTATCTAGAATGTTTCCTATTAACTTCTGTTATGTAGAACAAAACATTAGGGATATATATTTTTATGATAACATAATTGAGTCTCATTAAAAGCAACACACTCATTAGTAACAGGGTGTGAAAAAAAATAAGAAGTACCCTTAAATTACTGTAAAATCTATTTCTCACAGGCAACTCAATCCATATGTATGGTGGATTGTTCAAATATGATAACAATATTTAGGATTTTCCTTCTTTTTGAACATTTGCTTATGGAAATAGAAGTAGTCCACTGTGCTGTTTTCACTCTTCTTTTTCTGCCCCTTTCAAAATCCAGCCGTTCTGGCTTTTGAAGAACCATATGCAACCACTGGGGAGATTTCTTAGATTTTGTCAGTAAAAAAATGAAGATGATATCCTGGGATAAAGAAAGGAACTTACATCACTGCTGTCACTGCCCAGGCACTATGGATGATGTAAGTACCACTTAAAATTAGGCTTGAAAGTTACAAAGCCATTTTGCTTTAAAATCCCATAGAGTTCATGAAGAGTAGCTTGTACATTAGGCCTCTTTGAACCAGAGGGTCGTTTTATGAAAATCTCTTTGTGTCTCTGTCTCAAATATAGAGGTGCGAAATCCTGGACTGTCAGCTGGAAGGAAAGGAGGAGGCTATGATACACAGCTCAGCTGATCCTGGACAGGGGAGGGATCATCAAGGACTGATCTGGTTGTTAATGAATTGGTGAGACAAGATTGACAAACTGTGGGAGTGTGTTGCTAAAAGGGGAAATAATCATTATGCAGCCAAGAATGGAAAAGGGAACAAACAGGTAAGCCACAGGAAAAAGTCTATTATGAAGTAAATTGGAGAAGATAGAAAAGAGTGGATAAAGACTGCAAAAGATTCTGTAACCACAGCCACATGCATCATTCAGAAACTAAGGTTGAAGTAGATACTACTTAAGTATTATTAACCCTCTTGTAGTTCCTGATTCTACTGATGACCTATACAGACCATCACCATATGTACAACTGCTTCTGTTTTATTTTGGTTTATTTCAGTTTACAATTTAGAAACTTCATACAGAGAAGGACACATTAAGGAAATGCAAAGTTTCCAAGTCTCATAGGCCTGTTCATCACAGCACCTTAAGTTTCATTTTAACTGCAGATGGAGGCTTTGAAAAATCAGTGTCTCACATCCTATAAAATAAAAACCATCTACTCTGTGTACTGCAATTATTCATTGAATGTAGCAAAAGAGTAATGAACATGTAATAACACCTATGCTAATGCAGGTGATGTAGTGGGAACTTGAATCAAGGTGACATAGGTGACCTTAATTTAGTTACTTGATTTTTTTCTGAAAGTTTGATTTTGTCCATTGAGTTCTTCTATTCTGAGCTGTTCTTTGCCATGACCTTAGATTTAGCACTCCAAAACTGCTTGTGAAAAGCATGACTTATCATGGGTAAATATCTCTGCAATCTAACTGGTTTTTGTTTATCGCAAAGAGGAAAATTTGCTTTTAAAAGCTGCTTTCTCATTCAAGTTTCACTGGAGCTTGTTATTCTCATTTCTAGGCAGTTTTACACTGATATTTCTCATCTATTTGTGACTTTTTTATTTTTTTATTTATGTTCATTCCTGCCTGATAGTAAGTTGATGGCTCTAGACAGTTCCAATTTTATATTATACATATTTTATTCAATCAGGATTTCAGATTTCTTTTGCAGTGCATTGTCTCCTTGGTATTGTGACACAAGAATATTTTTCTCCAAATAAAAGGTTTTATTGTTTCTCTTTTGAAATTTTTAGCTATTTCCCTTCTCTCTATTCCAAACCAACCTAAAATAAAACTTTTCAAGGAAGCTATAAACACTTTGTCTAGTAGAGTCATCTTGCCTTGCTGCCTGGTTTGTGTTGTTCTTGAAGCTTTATTGCTGTGGTCATAGAGTTTTTCTGCTGCCACTTGGGATGTGCATCTTGATTGTAACTAAACAATAGGTGGCATTATTTTATTCTTATAAACTGTTCACGAATGCAAAGCAGAATTTTTATTCAGTTTTATTCTTTATCCTTTTTGGTGGGTTTTTGTTTGTTTGGTTTTTGTTTTTTGTTTTTTTTTTTTTGTTTTGTTTTGTTTTTTGTTTTTTTTTGACCTTCTCTCCTTCTAATATAATGGGAGTGAGAAACAATCTATTTGTACATTTAGGGAAAAAGTCCTCACATCTCCTCCCCTCCCCCCCATTCCCAGTTGGAATAAAATATCACTGATTAAAGGAAGATGCAGAAGAATTGAATGAGACTTCAATTAAAACGTAAGAACAAGTAAAAAATGAGTGTGTAGGTGAGGAAAAAAAGATGGAAGAAATCTGGTGAAAACATTAAGATGCCTCATAGGGAAGTGAGAAGAAGGGAAAAGTTTGATGGGCCCTGTCTCAATATCTGGAGGTCTCCACATTTGCAGTGTGCAACTTTACCTTTCCCAAGCATTTCTTCTGTACAGAAGTTGGGGGAAATCTATCATGGTGTGTCCTCAGAGCTGTTGTGACACTACAGGTAAACCACAAATACAGCCTAATAAAAAGGAGTTGGTCTCTGGAAGTTGTATAAAGCAATTCTCTCCAAGGCTAATCACCCTTGTCTTTCAACTGAATGTCTCTCTGCCCTTTGGGAATGCTGTTGCCCCAGGAGTGTAACTATAATCCCAGAAGTCTGATCCTGGCATGAGCTAGCCTTTCATTTAGTGGTGCCTGTATCTAGCACGTGAACTAATTAATTCAACTCAATCCCCACAAATATAAGAGTTACAAAGGATATGACAGGGCAAATGTTCAAAAATGCACTGTGTAATGCAATTTCACTCATGTTACAAAAATAGCTAAATGTAAACCCTGTGGACAAAAAAGTATAAATTTTTAAATGGTGCCATAATTCATCTACTGGTAGATTTGCTCTGTGGGAAGAAGGAAGATGACTGGAACTACTGTGATGGCTAAACACAACTGAAAAGGAGACAGGCAAACAGAAAGAGGCTGACTTGCTAATTATCACTACTAAGAAACTGTTAGTGAGTTGTCTGTGTGCCAAATGCTGGGTAGGGTACAGTTTATTCTTCATTGCTTGCTCCCTCCTTTTCCCCCTTTTTGCTTAAGCAAACCAAACAAAACCAAACGATCTTCAAGAAGAAGGCAGCATACGTTTTTAGTAAATAAAACTGTTTCTGGCTTTTTTTCTCTCACAGACATGGTAGCACATTGTGGAGTAACCTATTCAACAGTTGTGGAGGAAACCATGGTCAAAAATCTGTCAGAAAACAGAAAGGTAACTCTGGCATATTCACTGCATACTGCAGTACTTGCTGCACATTAGAAAGTTGGAAAGTTTTCTGTGGTGGTAAAGGAGGTTTAGATGGTGTGTCTGTGGACCCAGCAATAACCTCCTCCTGGAGCATTATCTATCTATTGATATCACTGAAAGTTTACATACAATAGGAAAACAATGGCTTCTGACACACATTAGGTTTGAAATATATGGTAGGCACCGTGAAATTAAGTATCAGGGTCACTTGGTGCACTTTCTTTCTTGTTTTCCCCCTTCTTGCACTGCCCTGTTGAATAGGTATCTGTTCCTCTGGTATTACATTTATATAAAATATCATTTAATTTGATTCAGCAACACAGTCACATTTGAGAAGCTAAAGGAAGACTGAAGGTTGGCAGTTAGAGAAAGGATAAATGGGACCTCAGGCACCTAAACCAGCATAAGGCAATGTTGGGTTATCAGTATCGAGGGATCAGATTCATTCCCAGAATTTGCTGGCCAGGTAGGAACTTACGTTAAACATTCAGTAAAAAGATTTGAATGTCTTTAACCTCACACAGTAAACGTTTTCCAAAAGCTGTAGGGGTGATTACCTAGTAGTGATCTAGCAGAATCAGTAGTGGAGTAATTGATGTTAGGAGAGTTGTCACCAAACTTCAGCAATAACATCCTGACAGGGCATACAAGTCAATTTGTGTCATTTGAAGCCATTGTTCCAGACTGTAAACACAGAGGGACATGGCTGCATTGACTAAACACTCATTTTATGTTTTAAAGCACTGGGACTAGATGTGTTTTAAATATAAATCATGAATGTGGGAGATGGCAGTATAAAAAAGCACCTGACATAGCACAGCAATGTGCCTAGGTCTGTAATCATACTATACACATTCCCTAATTGTAAGACATAGGCAAAGTGGATGGGATATATCTGGCAATCATTACCCTTGGCTTTATGTGAGCAATAGAAAAAATAATACCATTGTGACCAACCTCTCTGGTCCTAATGATATTGTGGATCTTGTGGCTAATTATTGTCAGGCCACTGATGACTTTTTTAATAAACTATACAATGTTTTAAAGAACTTCCTCACATTTGAGCAGTGTTCTGTCATCCAGAAACCAAATAGCAAAATCAGACATTTGGCTCAGTGAAGGTCCTGTGACCTTAGTAACTGGTGATTAAAACAGACCTTAGAACAGGTTTGTTACCTGTCTGAGCATGTATTAAAATCACTATTGTTAGATGTATAAGCTTGACATTTTAGAGCTGCAGATGTTTGTTTTTTTTTTCTCCTGACTTTGTGTTGCACTATGGTATATTTTGCTCTAGTGGATCAGAAGTATAGTAGTGGACAAATACCAAGTGACTTTTTTATTCCATTAATTTTCTGTAATCGGGAGTGAGCAGGCCAATGTACCAAAGCTTATTATCACCTCTGACTTCTCCTAAAATTATCTGGTTTGTAGAAAGATTTAATGGGTAGATTTACATTATTAAACAACCTTTCATATTTAGATATAAATCATGCAAATCTTGTATTGAAATCTGTTGCTTTCAAGTAGAGGAAGAGATAACGTGTACCAAGCTGGAAGGTGTTTTGGAGTAGATGCTCGTTAAGTGTTTTGTGCACCTGCAGGCCTGGAACAAAGTAAAATCAAGTCTGATCGCTGATACCAAACAACAGGAGGCACTGTGTTTTGATGCATACCGCATGTCAATGTCACCCTTTTTAGCCCTTTGAACACAGTGAGCTCCTTCCACATCTTTGTTGGGCTGGTTCTTCTGGCAGAAGCATAGGAAGGCAGAGCCAGGATCCTGACCTTTATTTTTATGTGTTTCTTTGTGAGAAAGCTCTGGCTGTTTTCAATATTAGCTATAAATAAACTTTGTGGGGGGAAAAACTGCCTTGTATTCTGACCTCTATGTCTTTTATAGGATTGCTGTAACTCAAGAGATGGTGTTCATTTTATTACTTAAACTAGGAAAGACTGGCAAACTCAGAATTTAGAGTGAAGATATGCTATTATTAGACATTTTTGTATTCTCTTAGTTACAAGTATGTTGTCTTTCAAAGCTGATGTTTACATTCAAACTCTTATCGGTGCCAACAAAAGCAACCTTGCCTCTCTAACAATAGGAACCCTGTTATTACATCTTGATGAGTGCCAGAAGAATGTCTGTCTCCTGCCATTGCTCAACTGGGCAGGAACAAGCAGTATGAAAGGAAAACGTGACCCATCACAGCTTATCTCTGAATGTGACTGTATCAAGAAAAGGGATGTTTTTACAGCCTGTCACACAAAAAATACTCCAGCTCTCTGCTTATTGTTAAGGAGCTGTCAGTGCCATGGTAGCCTAGCTCCACTAGACTGCTGCCCAAAGAATGTTAGTTTTAAGGAATTAATGCAAGATGAAAGAGGTGCAAAACAAGATGAAAGAAATGAAAGTAATTAGTCAGCACAAATGATGCTGAGCCCTTTGCCAAAAATAGCAAACTTAATATTTCTTATTAGCAAGAGCAGAGGTATCTCAGTGACATTGGCTTTGTGGTAGGAGAAATATAAATACAAGCAGGCAGTTATGAAAGCTGTTGAAAGGAGAACTAGAAAACACATGAAAGACCTTGGAATCATGTAATCTGATTACAAAGAAGTAAGAACTTCAACATGAAAGCTAATGTTAATATTCTCAAAATTAATTAACAAAATAAAAATAATTAAGATGAAATAGGAAACAGGCAGCCTCACTAGTCTGCTAACCTAATTTGGTTAGAGGAGCTGTTTATTGGGGGTTTTTTTAGTTCTGTTTTGCTGTTTGGTTTGGTTTTGGTTTTTTTTTTTTTTTTTTTAAGTGACAGAGATAAAAAAGGCAGAAGTATAAATGGACTTGGCTTATTTTCTTTCTTCCTTTGTCTGATATGGACTGTAAACCAGCTGTCTGCAAACCCTTTCTCATTTGGATCACCTATCTGTGCAGTGGGAAATGGCTTAAAAAGCTTCATTTTCATTCTGTTTCTTGATGAAGTGTATCACTGCAGTTTTCTTGGGAACAAGGAGGAAGATGGTGGACAGAATGCAGAGTCTTATTTTTAGGTCACTGGTTTGTTTTGGCACAGTTCAAAATTGACAGTCAGCTTCTTGGTTGTCAACCAGCCCTTTGAAACTTTTGCTGAGGTTTGAATCTGATGAATCCCACCCTTAACCACTACTCACCCTGTTCAGTTGTGCCCACATTTCTCATAGTTTGAGGCAACATTCAGCAGCTTCCTAGGAAGAACAGAGGCTTGCATCAAGCAGGGAGCTTCTCTGCTGTGTGAAGAGGTAATGCATTTTTATCAGCCCTTTTTGGATGTCCTCTTGAGTTTTGAAAAATCATTTAACTTCTGATGCAAAGCAACAAAACCACTTGGAGTTCACATGCTTTTGGCTGAATCTTTGGCTGTAGATTATTCTGTCACAAAAGCAAATGGTTCAGATGTACTAATTAGGTTGTAGGGAGAGTGTTCAACTGATTGGCATTTGTGGATGTGGTGTGGTTATTTTCATAGGAGGTATGGTTTCAGGTTTTTAAGGTACTTGTGGGGTTTGGACTAATAAATTATTCAATTGAAAGGGTGTTGAGCACATCAGTTTTTAATGCAATAAATCCAATGTCTTTTGCCAACAATAAACTCACTTGTAATATAACAAGTAATAATGTGATATTACAATATTACATTAAAGAAAAAATAAAAAAAGGAGAACCGAATACATGACATGAAAGAACCTACATAAAAATGGAGGAAATATATACACACTGCAAAGGCCATTGTAGAAAGAGGTATTAAAACAAGTAGCAGAACAAAGGAACAAAGAATACATAGGTGTACAATGGATAGAAAGTCACTATAGAAAAACAGCTCTAGTTTTCTCCAGTGATGAAGTGCTGGCAGACACATGAAACCTTAGACAGGAATAGAACCTAATGTGAGGGGTGTGTTGTATGTATCCTGTTGCTGAGAAGCCACAATGTTTTACCACAGCCTAGATTTACTGAGAGTCAAGCAACGGTCAGTTTAAGGTCATGTAAGGACTCCTGCATTCACTAAACCGCCTCAGACTACAGGCAGCCAACTAGCTCCTGAAGACAGCATCTCCTAGCTAGAAATCTTGGGAAAATGCAAATGTTTACATTGCAGGGAGCTTGAAATAATTAAATATTGATTAAGTAAAATTATCAAGCATTTGCTAGTTCACTATAGCAAGAAGATCTATGAAAAAATCCAAGATTTTCTGCTAAAAGTGCTGTTTGTGATAGATAGCAGGAAGCAGGCACATGTGCGCTCTATATACTTCTCCTCAGGTAATCCTTATACTGCATCTTATTCTGGATTTGCAGTGCCTTCTGATTGCTCTGACTAGAGATGAGTTTACACCTTGTGCTGAGTGATTGAGGCAGTTAAAACTTGCTGCTGGGATAGGCCTATGTGTTCAAAAGGCAAAACTTTTAGGTTTTGTGTTCTGCTTCCTGTCTTTCATAGTAAACTCAGGAAAAAACATAGGTGACAGGAAAATCTGTGCAACAAGCTGATGTTTAATAAGTTGCTGTTCACTTGAATGAAATGGAACAATTACCCTCATTATTGAGATTTGAATTTTGTGTCATTCATCCTGTAAAGCATTTTGGCTGATTAGATAAAATTAGTTCTGCTAAACTAAAATAGAATTTAGTACTTCTAAATTGAACAGGATATAATACTTCAATTTTTCATATATAGGTAATAAGAAATTTTCAGCTGCAAATATTACAAATTTTGCTATACTATGATTGCACTTTCAGAAAGAAGTAAATGATGCTTGTGGGCATCTTTGGCTGTTGTTGCCTTCTAATATCGCTGCAGTACCTGGCAATGTAGATTACAAAGGACACAGCTAACTTACAGTAAATATTTTGCTGATCATAATATGTCCACTGTATTCAAATAGATGTTTCTTCTCAGAGAAATGTTTGGGATATGACCTCCAAACTGAGTGATAAACACTTTACACACTGAACCCTTAAAAAAAAAAAACAGAAGTGAAACACAATTTGGTTTGGACTTTCGTCTCACATTTCCATTGCTAGAAACAGTCATTCAGCATCAGTACATGAAAAGCCACCTTTGCATCCAAGAGATTATCAGTTGAAATCCAATTGCAAGGTTCTGAGTCATTTTCCTGTTAAAAACTATTGTGGCCATGTAATCGCATTAGTTGTTGACTGGCTTCTATCTGGGAAAGGCAGAATGTCATGACTTGTGCAGAAACTTGGCACATGCTAGCTCAGTCCAAAGAGCATTTTTAAATGGATTATCCACAGAACAGCTCTTGGTACAGGGTCACAGAGGAATCCACAGCTGTGTTCACCCATCTCTACGCCTAATGCATTTTCATGGCTATTCAGTGAAGAATTACTGAAAAACATTTTGTAGAGCTGTTGTCTGTCTCTTGTGTATGTTTTTTTGGATTTAGGTTTTCTTCGCAGATATACAGTGGATCTTCTATATCACCAGATAATCTCTTTTTGGTCTATCATTGCATAGCTGAAGGCAGGAAGAGCTAAGAAACTGTATATTTAAAGTATGTAAACATTTATGCAAAATATGTATTCACAAAATAGAGGAAAAGTTAAATTCATCATGCTGTGTACAGTACTGTCTAGAAAATAGCTGCATGATTTAGGCTAACACAGATCAAAGATACAGAACAGATTGATTCATGGTCATGCTGTTAAGATACGAGAGTGACTGTTTATTTACGTACGTATTTCCATCTATTAATCCTACCAGCTTAAGTACCAAAACCAACTCTACTAGTGTATATTAGCATATTCTAACCTAGCTCTAGCATTCCTTTGTAATATCAACTCTTCCAGGGCACTGTATCCTGATGGCGTCAGTCACATTCTCTGATTTTATGGAGGTGGTTTACATCTGAGGCCATCTCCAAACTTCTTTCTCTTTTTTTGGTTCTGTATTAGTATAGTTTACCTGTGGTCTATATGTGTGTTAACTTGAATTGTATATCTTGATCCTGGCAGTGCCAGATACATTCACTTCCCAGGCCACACCTGTAGGCTTGGAACTATAATAAGAGAGCTTCACCAGTCCAAAATTGTCTACATATGACTTGTACTTCAGAAGTGTGTGGTATGAGAAGAGTCCTTTATTCAAAGGAGCTCTAACAGGAATTGGGATGCAGCCTGTCAGAATGCCTTTTCTCTAAGGCGTGGAAGGAGAAGAGCAAAATTACATGGGAGACACATAGGAAGAGTTAAAAAGCAGAAGAACATAGGTAGCAGAGTAGCAAACATACAGAATGTAGCAGGCACACAGAAGGCCAGTGTGGTGGCAGAGTTTGGCATTACATCTGTGCTTCAAAAGAAGTGTGTGAGAAGGGCATTTTTAGTTTCTTTAGCAGTTTACTTGTTGAAAGATCCTTTATTATGGTAACTCTATGATTGCTGCCCTCTGAAAAATTACCCAAAGAATGTATTTGGAATTACCTGGTGAACTTTGTTCTGTGTTGAAGCATATTTTGTTTGAACTTCATGCATGAACATGCCCATTTCTCAATATAACACTCTCAATTTTTTTTCTCTTCTCATATAATTCTGCAGCTGCTTGAGAGAAAACGCAGAAAGAGCCATTTGGTCTTGACACTTATGAATGCCTTGTTCAATCACAAGGAGAAAAAAAAATCGGTAATGCGACACTCAGGCTGCGCTTAAGTCATCCAAGTCTTTAACTAGATCTTGTTCTAAAAATAGCGTCAAAACT
>JBAFWW010041289.1:0-10104 GCA_036873685.1 Agapornis canus
GGCATTTGTGTCCCTTCTTAACCCCGCCATGAGTGTTTTCCATACTCAGTGTGTCCCGGCCCCCCTCCCCCCCGCCTTGGCTGTAGCACTGCAAACGCTTACTGACAGAAGATACAAAAAATACACACTTGAACAGTTTTTTTGTTACCTGTGAAGAGGTTTTGGTGGTGTCTTGCTGGGGGCAGTGGTGGCAAGACACAGCCCTGGGTGCTGGAAACCGCAGTTGCTGGTGCGCTGCGAGCTGATCCCAGTACCGGCAGTACAGTTAGTGGTGCTCTCCACAGCCAGAGAAGCACCCAAAACCTTACCTGGGGTAGAACTGATGCTGAGAGAGTAGCAGTACTTGAAGGGGCATGGAAGAGCTTGGCTCAAAGAGCTGCTTGAGGCCATGGCTCACCTGTGTTGCCCATGTGGAATTGTTTCCCTCCTCTGAGCACATGGGACAGCTGTAGAAAAGTCCAGACCATGTTTAAAACTAATTCAATTTACTGCAACTGTCTAAGAAATTCCAAAATTATATATTTTCAGAAGAGAGCTTGAAATCTGCATGTTATCGGTGCATTTGGTTAGGTTGCAGCTGCATAAAGTCATCCTGAAACCACCTTCCTGCTGTACTAACAATAAAAGATAGCAGTAAAGAGGGAAGTTCAGTGTTTGCACTTGTTCATTTTCACCAACTTAAGCAAAAAAACTGCCAGTCATGTCAAATTAAATTATATGGTTTTGTATTTCCATTATATTTATATTACACTGTATTACTGTAGTTGAATTAGACTATTTTCCATGGGGTCTGAGCTGTGACTACTGAATTTAACTCACTTTACGCAAGAGCTACCCTTAATTAGACTTGAGCTGAGAGCAGAATTACTTTGACTAATGCTGCAGACCATTGCAGTAGCGGAATATCAGGCTCTTAAATTACTACAAAAGAGATAGCTGTTGTCTGAACAGCTGGAACTGGGCGGATGATTCCAGAAATTGTTCCTGCTGAACACCTCAGCCAAAGGGAGATGGCAATCCTTGACCAGGCCCTGCCAGCCATTACTAGACTAACCTGATGGACAGTGCTTCCACAGCTCCATCACCCACCACTCATTCACCAGAGCTCAGGCACCTAACAGTAGGATTTCTGGGAGTCCCTGCTTTGGTCCTAGAAACAGGAAATGGGGGAACTATCATTTCAGTGTCTGTGTCTCTTTCCTAAACTGGCCAGCAGTTCTTGATGCTGGCAGTGATAAAGTTAGCATGTAAGGGCATCTAAAGGAGCATTGCCCTGATCAGAAATGTGTCATCAGTCCACTACCAACAAATAATTCACTCAATCCCTCATGAAAAATACATTGTTCTATGACAATGATGTACTTACCAGGAGCAGCAACTTTTGTCTCTTCATGGAGAAAGAAAAGCTTTTTACCATAGTAGTCATGAGATACTGCAGTTGCTTCAGACAGTCATCCTCAGCGTCTGATAACTGAAATTACCCAAAGCATCAGTCCTTAAGCCAAATGCTAACAACCTTCCATGACCACCAGGAGAGCACTACTGGCTTGGCACAGCACTCCTGGGAATCACTTCTCTCCCACTGTAACTCTGGGGACATGCAGGAAGGATCACCAGCAGCTGGGAGAGCAGCAGTATCACCTGAGCCTTTTTAGGTGTTAGCTACAGCTGTCAGAGGATGGGTTCACCATTGTAAATGCTGTGGTGTCATCAAGGCAGTCTAATCAAAATGGTTCCTAGGTGATTAGGTTTGGACGAATTAGATTGCGCCTTTCTACTCTTACCTTGCTCCTAAGAAGGTCACCACAAGGAAAACATAAATGCTTATGGCAGTTTTATCAGTATTTTCACATCATCGAAAGCCAAGGAGAATGGGGAGACAGGTCCTGTACAACTAGTTTTCTGATCCCTGCATGGCAGTTGGTCCATGACCCCTCAAGGAGCCTACAACAGCTCAAAGCCAGGAATTTAATACTGGGTTTATATGTAGAGACTGCATAGGTGTGATTGTTCTTTGTGAAGTCTTCAATCATCAAGAGCTATGTTTAAAAAACAGGAGGACTTGTTAAAACATGTTTTTCATTTACAGCCAAATACAGAACTCCTGTAGGGGAAGCCTAGCGTACAGATCTTGAACACAAAAAAGACAGGCTCAGTCCTTTGTGGAAGTCACAGGTGAAATCCTTCTGTAAGAGGAGCAAGCTGAACACTTGCTGTAGAACCCTTTTCTAATAACACAAAACAACCATTGAAAACAGCATCTTAACAAAGGAGATAATGTTTTAGATGATTTTAAGTTCTGTAAAGAGAAATATTAAATACCATACTTGTATGCTGATCTGAATATGTGTTTTCAGACCACAGTCTGAGTACCACAGATGTACTGATTGCTTGGACAGGCCTCAAAGGGCCATCTTCATGAAGAGGGTTTTGCTGCATTTAGATTACTTTGAATTGTGTTTGCCATTATGTGGAAAGAGATGTTTTCGTAGAATGATGACCTCATAAGTGCTGATATTCATAGATTCGTTGTTTATGTTTCAAAACTGATTTACATACAGCCTTGCTAGTATTCAGAAAAAACACTTACCTAGCAAAATACCTTCAAAAGAGTATAATAGATATTCAGCAGATAGCAGATCATTCAGAGATAGCAGTCTCCATCAGAGGGTTTTATTTTGAAGTTCTGTAAAGGAACTTTAGAAATTAATTTCATTTTCTTCCTATTCAGGAAGCGATATTCTCCCACTTACTTGCCTCTCTACTATCCTGTGCTTACCAACTTTCCTAGTTTCTCCTTCTCATGGGACAAGTGTTGACAAAAGTTTTTAAAGAATTTACCCAGCATGAATCAGACTCTTTTTTTTTTTTTAATTTCTTTCATGTTTAAGTTTTTTTAATTACGGATGATCTGGGGCTACTTTATTTTGCAAGAAAGCTCAAAACCCCGGAAAATTATACTGTGATTTGAGGAAATTGTACATGTTCCTGCTGCTATCTACACTGGCAGTATTGGCACAGAACCAACCATCCATTTGCACAGATATTTACAACTTACTGTAACTTTTTCCTTCCATAAGGGAAGTGTTGTCTTCAGAAGCTAGAGCCTTCACCACATGTGTACTTGAAGATCTTCACAAGCCGCAGTCTATGGCCTAATGAATAAGAAACTATGGATTATGTAGAACAATATTCAACAGTGCTGAAAAACAGGAAAGGCACAAATGCTGGAGTATGATTGCTAATAATTCTGTGAAAATAAAATTAATGTGAAAGAACTTGGAATAATTAATTTCAAGCCTATTGTGGTTTTTTTATTGGGTTTTTTTTGTCTGTTCATTCTTGACTGGCCACATATAAATTGCTATAAAAATGAATAATCTTTTATATAAATATAAGTTAGGAACAAATTTCATAATCAAACTAACAAATATCTCAAGAGCCTTCTCATCTGTCTAGGCCTTGTAAAAGGCTGTACCATCACAACTTCCGTCACATAACTACATGTATGCCACAAACATACTTCTCATTGCAGATTATCTTAGTAGTAAAGGGCCAAATGCTGCAATATTAGGTAAATGCAAACATCCATAGGAAGCCAGAGAGGTTTTCTTGAGGAGCAATATAACATCTTGGTAATTCCCAAATCTGTTAATTAGCTGCAGAGCAGACAAAAATCAGTGGTTAGGATGCACTGCCAGTATTTGCTGGCAAGACCTCTGTGGGGTGTTGTACTCACTGTATATGTGGTATCTTGTGCAGCAAGGATTTAGTGCACATCACAAGAGTTATACCTAAGCACGAAAAATGGGTCACATCCTCTGTGCCTTCTGAGGGTAGCCTGGAACGAGGATGTGGTTTCTTGTCTTCTGTGCATGAGCAAACCTATTTGGCATATCTTCAAATCTTTCCCACACTGAGAATTGGAGGCTTTGCCCCTAAATGAGCAGTGTTGACTAGAGGCTGTCTGTGTGTTTGCCAACTCCATGGTGAGTTGATAAGGTAACATCAGGTAACAGATGGTATTGCTTACACAGTGTGATCAGGAACACAATAAAGGGGATGGTATAACCTATGGACAAGGTGATGCAGAGGGAAGACCTTTTCCCTGCATTTTTCTTGCTGTCATTGATCAGCAGAAAGAAAGCTCAGACTTGAATTCTGTGGGCTGTTCTGTCACAAAAAGAAAAAAAAAATAAATAAAAGAAGTAGTATTCTGCTCCAATTAATTAAACAAACTGATATAAATTCCCTACTTAAATCGCACTTTGCATATCCATAATCTCTGCACTACATTTTATGTATACTTTACCCTTGGGTAAAAATTTGTGAACATGTAAATGCTTTCTCATATAATCTTGCTAAAGCACGCTCTTCCCTATAAATATTCATACTACTGCCAAAACATTTGCAAGCTTTCCCCAAAGGTGAAATATGTGTAATGTACTTTGCCTTCTGGGTATAAATATTATCCAATACATTTTGGTTAATATGAATACACTAATTATTCTTGTAACCCTTTTTAAAAGGGTCATCCTCATGATGTGAATTTTTTTTTAAATGTAATTACAGTAATTGGATACTTAATCTAATTAAAATTGGCTTTATCTTTAATAGGAATTTTTCTAAAGAGGCAGAATGACAATTGACTTTCTGATAATCACTGTTTTTTTTCAACTAGAGGATGCACTTAGTACAGTAGGAACCAGAGAACATGGCCTCTTTATTACATGCCAACCACCTACAGGGCCAGTTAAACTATGATTTCATCCATGACCAGGCAAAACTTTCACTTTGCATAGAAATAAAACTTCTTCATCCTGAATCGATTTCTTTGTGGCTCAAGTACAGATAATTTACTGAGTGTTTATTGTGCTAACTGTGATGCAAAATTTCCCTTAAAGAAGATGATGGGGGAGGTTCATTTGATACAAAAGAGGCTTTTTAAAAAGTCATTAATTTTGGAGTGAAATTAGCACCGATTAGAAGTATTTCAATTAAAAACCGTTACCAGGAAAAGTTGAGCATAAAATGAGTGCATAAGTTCCAAACAGCACCAGAAGTGCCAAGGAAAGCCTCAAGCTTAATCTAAGAAGTTCCGGTGGTCTTAAACTGTAGCCTTCAGAATATTAAAAGTATTTGCCATGTGAAAACATTTGATGCTGAGAATACTGAAAAGCATGGCATTTCCCATGAATTCTTTTTAACCAAAGTGATACCTCTGTGTAACCTGAAACATCAGATCAAGAAATAATCAGAGTCAGTATTGTAGAATACGCATCCCTATTTATGAGGCCAATTCAAACTATGCTTCTTGTAGTACTCTGTGACTGAGGAATCTTGGTAGATGCCCATCTGAATGCTTAGAACAAGAAGCAATTTGGTTATGCAATCTGTCGGGTAAAAACTGCATTGCTGATGTTCTCTTCAGATAGGCTTATTGGAAAACTAATATCAAACATAGCCCTAAGCATGAGAGAGAACTATTGGCAGCTGAAAGGAATAAATGTGTTCAGGGAAGGAACAAAGTCTGTTGCCTCTCTTCTCTTTGCAGACATACAAATGTTCCTCATCCTTCAGTGGCACACTTGCAGGAAAAGACTGCCAAGTAATGAACCTGGCATGCATGTATCCTACAATACTAAGGAAAAGTTTTCTTTTCTAGAAAACATGTAACTTTCTTCTAGGTTGGGAAAAAAATCCTCTTAGGTACTGGTACCAGTATCAACTGGTTATATGGGATTTATTTAAAAGAAAATAAAATCCTGATGCTATTTCATAATTTTAAAAAGGGAGCACAGTCTGCAGTTACAGAAATTTTAGCAAGTCTATGACAAGGCGTGATATAAAAATCTTGCAGAGGAGATTAGGAATAATAGAAAGAAAATCCTCAACAGAACAGCAATAACTCTTGCTTTGACTGCAGTCAAAATAGGTGTCACCTTCCACAGTCCTACTATCCACAGGATTATTTCAGAGAGCAACTTGGTACTATGCACAGTAAGAAATGCACAGGCTGGGCAACTGAGCGCTAGTGACTTCTTTTGCAGCATTTTGACATCTTGCATGCATCACAGGAATTAAAAAACTATTTGAATCCAGAGTATTAGCAAAAGGCAGTACCATTTCTGGATGGCGATGAGGCCAGCAGCCCTGCAGCATACGGAGTGTGATGGGAGGGGGAACTGTTCAGCTGGAGCTGTGTGTGACTGGCTGACCAAGTAGCCGGCATACCCATATTCCAGCACTGTGGAGATGGGACTGGGACCAGCTGAGGCAGGTGTGGGAGTAATGGGTTGCCATTACAGAGACTGTGGATAGCAATGCGTGGATAGATCAGGTGTAGCTTCTCCCCAGCAGATGGACAGTATTCATAAGAGGAATTTGGGTAAAAATATCCATGGTTGTAACTGGAAATACTAAAATACCCTGAAAACAAGGCCTGACAAATTTTAAAGTAATTAGAATTGTATTTTAATTTGGAGGGTTGGGTAAGGTATAAAATGCATGGTCTCACAGGTTACCTGGTTAAGTGCCAGTGAGGAAGGATTTTATCTTTTGTAGTTGAATGCAATGCCATAATTTGAAGAAGCAGTAAGTTTTGCCACTACCAGAGCAGGTTTCCCCCAGCCCTGTCACTATACAAACAGAAAAGGCATGCATGAAGAAGCTGGGCCTGGAGGGAGGTTTTAGCCCTGCTTGCGAGATACCACTGCTGGTCAGCTACATGCTTCACCTATCTGTCTCCTGGGAAAGGGCAGTCCCACGTGAGACATGGGTGCCAATCTCCCACTATTTCTGCAAGAGGGAACTGAGGCAGGGAGAATAGTCCCCTTCCATTGTGGGCAGAGCCACAGCTTCATCCTCCAGCTGGTCTTGGATCCAGTCTGGGAAAGCTGAGCCTTGGAAGTGATGAGAGACTCTTACTACAGTTCCTGCTCATGCTGAAGGTCACACATAGCAGCCAGAGGTCCAAGCTAATTGACAGAAAAGTTGACACTGGGGCAGCAGACAACTGGGGATATGGACAAATGTTGTATCTGAGTGATAAAACTGATACAGCACCTAGAGACATAGAAGGTGTGTTCAGAGCTGGGGGAAATCCTACAGTGGCAGCCAGAACCACTGCTTAGTAAGTTGGTAGCATAGCCAATGCTAATTACCACAGGGTGGCTCAGGAAAGGCTACGAAAGCAGACAAAATGATACAGTACCATCTCCTTTCAGGTGAAGACTACAGCATAAACCTCTTTACTGCTAAAACTTCATAATCTCAAAGTATCTGTTTCTGGGTTACTAACTGCTGGGGGCATTAAGTAAAGTAATACTGCATCACTTCTTGAGCAGTTCATGATGTATTTAGGGAACGTAGTTTTGTAAAGGAGCATCAAAGCACTGGAGCACCAAGCTATCCTCACCATCTCCTTTTGATAGGAGTAGCCCACAACACTCCAAATATCCCATGCATTCTTGCTCCTCAGAAAAACCCTTTAATAAAAGAGTCATGCAGCCATTTCTGACATTGAAACTAGGTATCTCAGCAAGTTTGAATGCCTTAAATTTATGTGGTTATTGGCTTTTGTACTTAACCTCTTGCTCTTGAGAAGTTTCTTTCAAGGTGAAAAATTTGGAAGTACAATTTATGTTATTCCAGGAGATGGCAGTGCCACTACAGAAAATAGCTCGGCAGCTGAGCTCCTGGGGTGACAGTTCTGCAATTTGCAAGCTCAGAACTCATATATAACAAGTTTTGATTTTTTTTTAAAATAGACTATCAGATAATTATACTTCAATGACTATCAAAGGCAATAATGATAGCACTCATTACAACTTTAAAGTGTGTCTGGTTTCCCAAGGCTCACAACAAACGTTAATTCATCTGAATGGAAACAGGAGACATAATTAGGCAGTAATTCATTTCTATCACATACAGTATATGCTATAATTAATTTTTGCTTCACGTATTCACAGTGGATGTTGAACTGCCCTCTTAGCATGTGTCTCCTCTGCCCTTAGCTGGGGTAAGCGTTGCAGGAGCTGCTGTCACAGGCAGGTAAGATGCTAAAGCCTGGATTCAATCTGAGGAAATAGCTTAACACATCTGGCAGCACCTTCCACATCTGAAGTATAAAGCAGCTGAATAAATGTATTGAAAACTAATACTGACCACAGCACTGCACCAGATGCATTGTAGTCTAAACACATTGCTAAATAGATTGCAATATGCTAACTAGACCATCTAAAATACACTCTTGCTTTTCTTTGTGAGCCGATGCCTTTAATATTCAGGTTGAGCTTGATTTCTGATTATTTTTGTCACATTGTATTTCAAGGATTTTGTGTTGTGATTACATGTGATTTACTAAAAATAACAGATCAATGAAAAGATGCAGAACTTGCTGTGCTTCTCTTTCCATTCATTTATTATATTTTCATAAGTCTTTCATTACAAAAAAAAAAAAGGCCTCTATTCACACTAGAAAGGCTACCTACCAGTTCAGTGAGAAGAAGGCAAGCAAAGAGTTATTCTACACCCTGCTAACATATTCATATAAAACTCATCCAATTTTGTTAAGACCTTTTGTGGAGAATCAAAAGTTAGCGAAGATTGTATTGTAATTCCTCTTCCTGACCTGAAAGTCACACAGCTGGATTCAAGTAGGCCAGAAATATGTGCTTTATAGAAACACCTTGTGGTTGGGGTGTTTTTGAAGCTCTGAAAGTTTATACTGCTGACCCTGCCCTCCGTACCAGCAACCCAGCCTCTAGTAGGACCTTATAGCAGAAGACAATTTGTCTCAACTGTCAAATAGCTGGTAGAAGGAAAGATCCACCTTGTTTCTGCAATGTCACCCTCTGTGTTTTCCTTGTAACAGGGCAAGAGTTATGCACTGCTCATTAGAGCTGGGAGAGTCTAGTTTTGTGGGACATAATCAAAATTTAAATACCCTGGAGGAAAATAATTTGCTGCTTGATCCAGCAGCACCTTTTGAAGTAAATGTAAAAGTGTTCATTAGCATCAGTGAGATTCAGATTACATCCTTGTTTCGGAGTCACTGGTAATATAACATAATTGGCTGTTCAACATGATTTTTTGTAAGTCATAAGAACTCATGAAAAGCCATGTCAATAGTAATCTCATTTATTGTAACTGCAGCAGCACCACCCCAATGCTCTTTAGAGCCTCATAAGAGTGCAAGTTATACCATTGGCATCCCTCCTAGATGGTGCCAGACCTAGTCGCATACTACACAGGAACTTGTCGCAAAGCACTCACTGCAAATTTCACTGGTGGGTGCTGGTAGAAGGGAATACAGTAGTTGTGATAATGGAGATTAAGGTATGAGAAGGAAATGCAGATGTTGTATAATAACATTTTATATATCAGTTACTTTTAATTCTTAGTGTTAATGGCAATGATGAAGTAACTGGTAATGGTAGTTTGCATTACATGTGATAAAAATATTAGGATATTAATGTGTGTTGTCGATAATCTCCCCATTATTTATACCTTTCAATTTATTGCAGAGACTTCATGACAAAACACATAATTAAGGTATTTAAACAATAACTTTTCAAATATAACATTTCATATATTAAGCTGTGCGTTGGATGAGTAGGACAGGTCAACACTAAGAGCTAATCAAAAAGGAGCTCAGGTCCTATAACTGATACTCATAATCTTAGGATAAAGATCATAAAGCATACTGATTCCTGAATAAGCAGCACTCCAGCCAGCCTTATGAACTCCATCCTGTGACTCTGCTATTGGGTAAGAATACATACAAGCAGGACTTGAAAACTGCAAGTTAATAGAGAGCTACCTTGTTTTATATCCACTCAGGATTTAATTCAGCACTTGTATGAAATGTTGTCATTTAATGCAAGCATGCCAGCATACATGTCATGAACCAAATAGTTCAAAGGTGTTACTCAGTACACATGAACAACAATGAGCTAATACTGGAGCACATTTCAGTGCAATAACTAAACAGGTGTCATGTTAAACCCAGCCACGCAGCTTGTTCACTCACTCAACCCCCCTTTCTGGGGATGGGGAGGAGAATCAAAAGAATGCAACTCTCACAGGTTGAGATAAGAACAG
>JBAFWW010041289.1:18927-46484 GCA_036873685.1 Agapornis canus
ACCCAAGGCTTCATCCAACCTGGCCTTGAACACTGCCTGGGATGGAGCACTCACAGCCTTCCTAGGCAACCCATTCCAGAAAATCCAGTTTATCACCCCATTTCTGAGGAGTAGAGAGATGCTTTCACTCAATGCCCACAGCTATGTTGTACAACACAGAAGACAAGCCATCATAACCAGCTTTGTACACCCTGGCTTAATTTGGATCCAGCCATTAGTTTTACCAGTCATGTGGAGCAGAAGTGCTGGTATCTGGACGATCTCGGTCATCACAGAGGCCTACTTCAGGTCTGGCGCGATGTTATTCACAAGCTTGGCCTAGGTGAATCAAGACATTTTAATGAAGTGCTGCTGTCATAAGCTACTTTTTATTTAGATCTCTCTGCCTGTTTTACAGCTATAACCTATCCTGAAATACGCTAGTGAGGGAGGTAGTGTTTAAATCACATGATCATTTTCTTAAAAATATTATATGAAATACTACTGGGGCTCCAAATGGAAACTAATAAAAACACCACGAAATGTGATTTCTATTTAAGTATAAAACCATAAGGAATAGGGAAGGAGAAACATAAAGCTTGCACTAGGATTACAGAGATATGTGGACTGTGCCAGTAAAGAGCCTGGGCTAGACTCATCAAAAGGTCGGTGGCTATTATTTCATATTGACTTTGACCTTCTACTCTAATGTAATTACTCGGAACAATTTAAATAACTTTCTTCTTTTTCCTTAGGGGAAGAAAAAAAAAAAAAAAGAAAAAGAAAGCATTTTACATTGCTTAAAACTAGAAAACAAAATGTTTGATTGAGGTCATCTTGACATCCATTAGTGTGATAAATGAAGTGGAATTCAAGGCTGCTCCATTATCAAGGTTTATTTTCGTTGTTCAGATCTGGTATCCCCTCTCTCTCCCCTCCTCTCCCCTCTTTTTCTTTTTTTTTTTAAACAACATGGCCTCAGACTCAAGGCTGATTACAATAATTGCATTTCCTATCCATAATAGTACAAATGATTCAAAGAGTTATTCAGAATGTTTCAATGTCAGCACTTAGATAAATGCTCCTTCTTTCCTAGGGATTGCATTTTTTATGCAGAAGGTTAGTTAGCACCAGCAATAACGGTATAGCTGTCAGAAAGCAGTGAATTTACGTGCCCAGTAACTGCAGTCACAATTGTTTGGTACTCGGCGTGGCAACGAGACTGAATGGGATACCAGATAATTTATAACTGCTCCCCAATACAAGAAGAACAATTATGTTGTATGCAGTATAAAATGACCATTATTTAGCTCAATTTTTTAAAATTATTTGTACAAAATGCCTATCCCTTGCAGGGCTATTTTCTTCTTGGGTCTAATTAGATACCCGAGGAACACAGGACATATAAATTTGAGCCAGCAAATATATTTATGGAATTTTAATTCACTTCTTGTATACCTCTGCCATAAACCTTGCAAGCCTTCTTTGGGAGGTTTTTAATCTTAAGGGCAAAAAACAAAAAGTGAAAGAAAGCAGTAGTTGAACAAAAGGTAGCTGCTGTTTTTTCTGATGAGCAGCAAGACCCTGGCTGTACCTTGTGTATCATAAAATTACTGCTGTGTGCTTTATAAGAACAAGTTTCTACAGACTTGACAGATTACTGAGCCCTGCTCTTCCCTACGAGCAGGGTTGGCTTGGCCAGACCTTCAGAAGGGCCTCAAGCAGGCTGGGATCCATGGGCCCCTTCAACACTTGAACTGAAACCTCCATCCCCAGCCCCAAGCTTCCCTTTGGCTTTCGTAATGAGCAGATCAAATTGCTGAGGATGAAGCCTCTTTGTTGAAACACTCCATGTAGGAATTTGAGCATCTCACAGAAAACAAGACAACCCCCAAACCGGTGAATAAGCTCACAGCTACCTGCCTTTCTTTGGGGGTGCCTTTTTGAAGACATAGGGGCTTCGCAGAGCTCACCACACCAGGCTGTGGTTGAGGGAGAGTGTAGTTCTTTATAAAACATGGAAATTTTGTTCCAGAGCACCAAATTGATTTCCTTTCACAAGGGGGCACTTCTCCTCACTTTCTTCAAAGTATTTCAGGGATGAGCAAAACACATAGATGAATAGGAATTGGAGGAGAGTGAAATTTCACCAGTTTCTGCATAATTTTCACATAAACTGGAATTCAGGTAGAGAAGGGATAGACTGATGGACTGGGCCCAGTATAAGACACTGTCAAAACTTAAATTTTGCCAATCTGGGAGGGAAATTAGCCATGCTATTACCAAGACAGGCTTTCAATCAAAGTCTAAAATTAGGCTTTCTTCTCTTGAATGAAACCTTAAAATATCTAATGTATCAATCTAATCCACCTGTCTAAGACTTGGTGTAGCCCATCACTGTATGGTCAGGTCACAAAACATTGCATTAACCCTCACCTTGGGAAGGAGGTCTTTTACAGAATTGAATCTGCATCTATCTGACTAAACCAAACCCTGTCATGTCTCCTCTAATGGAAATGAAAGTATCTAGGGAAGACTGGAAAGGCAGCAGGCAGAAGAATGGCTGCAGCCATGTGCTGCCAGCATTTCAGCAAGTCTGTGCTTTAGCAGTTCCCACTTGCCCTTTCCTTCCCAGAGTCCAAGGGTATGGATGCAGGAAAGAGCTGGGAAGAGAGGCTGTGCTGAGTGCAATTAATTTAGATCTCCATTTAAATAAAACCTTCTCATAATCATAGCTGGGGAGGAGACAGTGCCACTTGGCAAGCAAAATTGTATTTAAGTGCACTCCACTAGAAATGTTTATACTTTGTCCCTGAGAAATGCTTATGCTGAAGTACAGTATTTAACTTATCAATCGAAAATGGATGACGAGGAGAGGAGTACAGAGGTTTTCTCATTTCAGAAGCATTTGTTAAGTGTCTTCCATTTGTGACAGCTCCAAAATCAGGGTAAGTTGCCTTCATCTGAAGGAGTCTGCAGTCACCCAAGCCATGCTGAGCATGCTGGTGGGGTCACTCCATCAAATGTATAGCCTAAAAATGAATGAAGGCTTGGGGAAACATCTTCATTTCTGATTAAAGTCCTTTCTTCTTATCCTCTCCTGGTGTTGACTTGCCTGCAGGAGCCTAAAATTACATTACGGCAGCCAGACCAGGGCATTGAAAAGTATGCTATTGTACCTGTGAGCATGAATTTGGAAAAATCTCTGTCACGTAATATCTCCTGCTCAAACTCTGAATTCCCAAAGGACAGCACACCCGCTCGCATCCCTCCCCTGCATTTCCAGGATAGAGTGCTGTCACACGTGTGATCGTCTGTCTGCAGGAGTGCAGTAGCAGCATGCACCCTTGTCCAGCACAGGCATTGCAGAACCTTTTTCTTGCCAAGGCTGGCTGGCCTTCTCTGACTAAATACTTTTCTTAATATGAGAAGAAGAAAACCCACCTGTATTTACCATCTCAGTCTTTTTCCCCTGCAGACTGTGTGGGATGAGTGCAAGCTCAAGATCCTCCCATAGGATCCTCTGTCAGATTCAGGGCTCTGGACACTCCTGAACAGTCCATTTTGCAGCAAAAAAGAAAGTAGATCCCAACTCTGACAGCCCCACAGGCTCCTCAGCAATTCTGGAAGCAAGGAAAGGCAATGGGGCACAGTTCTCTGGAAGGGCACAGATCTCTGCAGATAAAAACCAAATTAAATGTTACATTCTGCAGAAGGACAATGCAGAGGTTTCTTCAGGAGTTTCAGAGCCAGGATTATCTGTCCTCCCCACACAAAAGCCCAGCTGGCAGCTACCAATAGGAGTGACCCAAACCATGAGGAATCCCAGCCACCACAAGAGCTGTTTACTCTGTTAACCACAAACCTTAGCAGGTGATGTACAATAATGGCTTCAAGCTGCCTCATGGGATACAGACATGCAGGGTCAGCGCTACAGACCCCGGCTTCAGACCTCAAAAGCTTCCATACATGGATTTCAGTTGTGCCCTTCCCCGTGCTGCTGCGCAGGGGGCAGGACAGCCTCACAGCCCTCCCGGCAGCCCAGCTCCCAAAACAACCCGTGTATGGCCACAACCACCCACTGCTCTACCAGCACTTTAATTCCCCCATTACATCCCCACAAAGGACCACACAACCAGTGTCCCAATTGCTTTTGGTATAATGAGGTGGGGGAAAAAACTCCACTGGATGGGGGGAATGATATGAAAAAAATATTATGAAATGGAATAGGAGCAGGAGGGGAAGAACATTGCTCACTTTAACCATCATCCGTAACATCATAATTGATCTTTACATGAAGCTCCCAGAGAGACAAAGAGAGACAGTGTAGGTATGAATCCAGGAATAACAATGTGCACTTAATAGTGCTCATCATATGATGAAGTATGACACTGACATTTTACCAATGTATCTTCAAAGGGTGTTAACGAGGGAAAACCTGCCTGAAGCCGACAGCCCAGAGCACACCAAACAAGAGAAGCAACTGTTTCTGTGAGGGAAAGAGATTCAAAAGGGGTACAAGAGGGGCACAGAACAAACCGCCTGTGCAGCTGGGTAATGTTTCCGTACCCAGCAGTGAAGAGCAGAGGAAGGGTAACCAGGTGCAAGAGGGAAGGCAACAAGGGGTATTCAGCAGCTCATGGAGGAGGAAGAAGAGGAGAAAAGCTGCACCTCCTCATGGCAACCTCAGCATTGGGCATAGCATCAAACAGGCTCTTCATTACGTCCCTAATGTATCTGTCCCTGACATTTTTCCCCCTCCAAAAGCTTTGTTTTAAAGTATGCATGACCCGGGTGCATTCAGCTCAGGAGCAGCAGCACTGAGATTAAAATAATAACAATTTAAAAAAGAGCACACATGCAGAGTGTGGGAAGTGTCCCAGACCTCTGAGAAACCCAGAAAACTGCAGCTCTGGGTATGAGCATAAAATGAGCTTTAAAAGCTTGTCACCCTCTCCAGCACATGTGTCAGGAGCAGAGGTGGTGTGAGACTGAAGGAGAACAATTTGGGATGGAGGGGTGTAATTTATCAAACTCTGTGAAGCTCTTCATGTCACGTTGGACAGGAACTTGCAGCAAACCCAAGCAGTGCTGATGTGCATGTTTTAAAAGATGCAGCTGCTCAGAATGTGCCCTGTGTTACACAGAAAAATGAAATAATTTTAAAACTAATT
This sequence comes from Agapornis canus, assembly GCA_036873685.1. Classification (NCBI taxonomy): domain Eukaryota; kingdom Metazoa; phylum Chordata; class Aves; order Psittaciformes; family Psittacidae; genus Agapornis; species Agapornis canus. The sequence continues at coordinate 24,081 of JBAFWW010041289.1, forward strand.
TTGCTTTCCCCATCATTCATTTGGTCCCTTCCCACTAAATGAACAAGACAAACAACAAAGAAAAGCAACACACCTTGACCCACTATTTACCTACAGTATCATGTAGACTTGTGTAGTTTTCATACCAGCAACTTCAGCCTTTAGTCTTAGCCTCTTGCTTGTAGTTTCCATCACATCAGGTTGTAACAATGCAAACATCAAGCAGGTGGGCTGAAGGAGGGACAGCAAATGAAGCTCCTGCACAGGTGTGAGATTTTCCATAGCTAGTACTAACCTGAAGAGAAGGGGTGCGCACCTCATTGGGAAGAGAGGGAATATTTAAGAAGTAATGTTTTAAGCATTGTACCAGGTTTGTGGTAGCTCAGTGGAACTGCTTAGGAAAGGTTAAACAATTTGTTTGTTATTTCATAATGAAAACCAGACAGAAAAAAGGGATTCATTTAGTAAAATGTGTGGAATTGCTGCTTTGACATCAGACAATGAAATACAAAGCAGTGATGCCAGATTGCCTGAACTCCACCTGAGCTGCCCCAATTTGTAATGGTGCAAGCTGGCCTGTCCTCAAAAAGTTTATAGCTGAGCAATAATGCATGAGCTCTCATTTGCAGGACAAGCGTCCTGGCTGATGCACATTCATGTCACCCTATTGAGGCCAACAGGGCTGCTGCCTTTGGGACATCTTGGTCCAAAGGTTTAATTATTGTCTTGATTTATTTTAGGAAAATTATACCTCGTTAATAGTAACATTCCTTACTGATGCTTAAGAGCACGTTATTAGCCTTGAACTACAGGAAAAGTAGTCTCCTGCTAATGGCACGTGCTGCCAGGGATGAGACCTCATGATCACAGCAAAGCTCAAAAGATCATGCGCTTCTTCTGGCAATTATTTCTGACTCTGACACACGGTGAACTATGGACCTGGCATAAAAGCTCTTTTTAATGTATTGGGGCAGGGTTGACTTGCCATCCTCAGAGCCTTCCAAAGCAGCAAATCCCCTGTGCACCTTGGAGCATTCTGGAGAGCTCCCTGTTCCTAGCTATCAGCAGCTGCCTGTGACGTGATCTAACCCAGCCTTCTCCAGCCTAATTAATTATTTCAGGCTTTCTCCACCACAAGAGCAAGATGGTGTGAGGCCAGAGTACATGGGCTTGCCCCAGCTGGTTCCCAAACACTTGGCAACTGGTCTGGAATCAGTAATCACAGGGCTCAGCAAAACCACCACCACAAAAAACCAGGACCCCAAAGACAAACCCTTCTCCAAGAGATCAGCACATGTCCCAGATGTACAGGGGCAAGACGCATGGCTGTGCAGCAAGCACAGCTTTGTGCCCACAGGTTCCCTAGGGAACACTCTCAACTGTGGGAGCAGAGATACATGGTCAGAAGTATAGAGCACAGCCTGGGCTGCCCCCATGCAGAGGAATCTCATCCTTTATAAACACTGCCTGCTCCAGAGCTGGGAAACCACAGGATCTCTCCTGTTACCCAGAGCCAAGATTTATATGGCAGGAGGCGGGGGAGCACAAGCACACAGGCTTGAGCAACTGGATACCCTTGGATTTATACTCCATTTGGGATGATAATGAGGTGGTTAATACAGAAATACAAGACAGCAATAAACCACTGACTTTTATAGATCTCTGTGTGAATCTGAATCATCATTTGGCAACCAAGAGATGGGTGATATACAGCAGCCCGTCCAGTCCTAGCTCCTCTTGTGGCTCCCTGGGAGAGGAGCAGCACAAAGGAGCCTGAAAGTGCCAAGGCCAATGAATCCCACCTGGATGCATGGGGACAGTGTCCACAGGCCAAGACTTCTTAGTGGAATATGGATCAACTAATCTCAATTAAAAGCATGTCCTTTTTACACAGGGATCCCTTTTCCTCCACACAAGTCATGCAGATTTTTAAACACCTTAATTCTGCTGGAAATGCACAGTGGCAGCTGAAGGCAGATTTTGCTGCTAGCTTGAATAAAAGGACTAGAAATGACTTGTTTTCTATTGGGTGAGAAAGAGCATTAACTACCTCTGGCCAATCTACTTTCAGGTCATGTAAAAGTCATCTACATTTGCATTATCCTGTTTATAACTTTGGGGAAAAAAAGAAAGGCACAAACCCACAGAATGGGTCTTGCAGAGGCCTGGACAAACGTGTGGCAGAAAAGCTCCCTCAAGGGCTAAGACACGACTATCCATTACAGCTGCCCCTGAAGCAGAGACACTGGAGACTGGAGAAACATCATGAAGAGACACACAGCCCTGGGCGCTTGTCTGGCATTGCTGCAAGGCTGCATTACAAACGTGCCCTCAGCTGCTGCTGCAGTCCTGTTTGGGGTGAACCATGGCTCTGTCATGGAGTAGAAAAGCCAGCAAGCTTTGTATAAGTAACTTCCAAAGTGAAATAGTGACTTAGGGAAGACAGCTCTAACCGAAAGCCTGTTTCCTGGGAGCAGGCACTGTCAGCAGCTCCCAGAAGCAAAGGTAGGTGCCTGTGAGCTGTTGCCAGCTGGGCTTCCCCAGCAGCAAGGCAATAAAATGAGAAGCATCTTCCAGAAGAATTGCTCTTTGTGCATGTGCGTATTTTTCTGTGAGAGAGACTTAGGAGCTGAAGTGATATTTCATTAAAGTAGCCAGAGCTAATCCTTCCCATCCCTATTCTTCTCTGAGGCAGCATGGGCAGACAGACCCCAAACCTCCCTGTTCCTTTGGGAGTGGAATATAGGAGGATTTATGTGATGGAACTAAAAAAGATAAAATGTTAGAGGAAATGGTCCAGAAATGCTGAAATAGGAATGAAGGACTGAAATATTCTATTCGTACTTTTTGCAGTGGCATTGATATAAAAAATACCGTTGGTTGTGGGGTTTTTTTCATTGAGGATCCTTTTTCTTACCAAGAAAATTGTTTATGCAGAATGTCCAAAGAAGCTTTATTTTTACTTTATATATATATATCTGTATGTATAAGTGGTGGTAATTTGAAGTCCTCCAAACAATCACCTGTAAATTACAGCCTTTCTAAGCAGCAATATATATCCACAAATCAGTCCCAGGACACTGAAGCTATACATGAAAAGGTCTATTTATGTCACTCCAGAGTGACTCCAGAGAAAAAGTTTACTTAGTTTTACATGAAAAATTCTTATCAGCATTTATACTTAATTGGATAATAATAAAGAAAAAAAAAAAAGAGCCCTTTAAAAGACCTGGGACAACTGGAAAGTTAATCTACTGAACTTCTGAGCAGCAGGAGCACACAAGGGCACAAGGAATCACTAGGGCAGTGATTCTTGTGCTTCTTCCTGCGTCTCTGCAGGTACACATTTATCAGCCTCACTACGCTGAGCACAACCCCTGCGTGTGGCCACTGCACTGGGAGAGCCACCATGGCACTGGGTGAGGGGCAGCCACACTACTGAGCTCTACAACAGAGAGGTCACCAGGAATGACTCTGCAAAAAAGCCCTGCAAAACACATAGCACAGGTGACGTGAGGGGACGCAGGCTGCAAGCAGGATGCTGAGGGGACAAGACCTTAATCCCAAATCTCCCCTCTTGGCAGCTGCAGCAGGCAGGTGGCTCTAGAGCTCATTCCTGTGTCAGCCCATCACTGGCCGCAGGGAAGCTGCGCTGGTTTGAGCTATTGCTAATGGGGATGAAATCTGAGCTTATTTTACCAACTCAGTGCAGCTGGCCATCACCATATACACAAGTAGGTGTTGCCCGTCACATCTCCCTGCTGAATAAGCATCTGCCCAAACTGGGATCCTTGTTTGGGATGGGGTAGACACCAATGGGCAGGGTTAACTTGGGCCAGATCAGCATCACCAGTGATCTGTAGGTGAGGAAAGACAACAGTTCAAAGCACAGCATATTTGTACTTGCAGCTTCCTCATAGCCTTTATCCTACCCATGGACCATATTTCCTGCTGTAAATGCAACATTTGGGGGGTGAGAGGGAGGCAGGTTTCAGGAATGCAGCTCAGTCACATTACCAGCAGTAAGGGAGTGGAGTTTCCAGGACCTTGAGCCTCAACACTTGTAACAGCAAACACCAGATCATACACATGCATGCTCTTAAAACACGCTTTTCCTCAAAGCAGGCTTTTGGAAGCAGCGGCTCATGAAACTGGCAAATGACATCGACTGAAAGTGCCATTCAACAAGTGGGCACTTAAGTGGCAGGAGTACTTTACAGAGGGCAAAACCGTATTATTACTGCAGCTTTTCCTGCCATAAATTATATTCTTCCCTCTCTGCCTCCTTCTGCCCTGCACTGAAGATACAGAAGATAACTACCAGTAGTATTGGGTCAAACATACAAAATTAGAAATTCAGGGGCAAATGTAGCCAGGGCATTTTCTCAGACAGGTGAGTTTAAACATGAGGATGCAGCAACCCTGCTTAGGTGGCTTTTGCCTTCATATTTCATCAACAAGCAAGGCTTGCCTACAAAGCCTTTTGTGTTAGGTGAACATTATGCCTGTCCACACAAGTCTCTGCATTTGTTGTATTTTGGGGGAAATGAGATGTTTCTAAGACCTTTGCTGTGGCTGGACAGAGGGAGAATGCCAGGATACCTCGATGAGGTACCACAATGGCAACTGGTGTGAGCTGTCACAGCTCACCAGGATAGCCCAAGCACAGCCAGCATGCTCTCACCTATCCCAAACCAAGCAGAAAAAAGCAAAATACACTAATTCTGGACTCGAACAGATTTGAGCACAGCACAGGCATTCAAAGCAGGAGCTGTGCTTGTTAAAGTAATTATTCACTGTGAGCTATTTGCTGTACTAGTAAGCAGCTTTCCCTGTATATCTCGTGCTCACCTCTCCTTGCACATACATGGGTATCAGTTAGGCCTTGCAGATATTACTAGAACCACCCCAAACTTACAACAGTGCTGAGATGAGGAGGCATCACCCATACATGGGGTCTGAGGGGAAAACCCCAGAGCTTAATGCAAGCAAGAAGGAGCCTCTGCTGCATCCCTGGCTTAGCATTCCAGGACTGTCATGCCACAGGGATGTTCTCTGGGAGCCATGCTGGAGCCACCTGGTGCAACAGTCTGTCTGCAGCATTAAACAGTGGGAAACCAAAGGGAGCATATGCCAGGGGGATATGAGGGGACGGGGCAGCAGAATGCCGATGCTCACAGCAGGTGATGATGCCCAGAAATAACCATAAAGCGGACTTTACTGTGCTTTTTCCTAAAGGATGTGAATCATCCCCACCATGAGTTCACTCCCTGTGGTAACCTCAGCACCGGGATGGGGCTGCAGGACAAGCCCTGCAAGGTGGCACTGTCTGACACTGTATGCTGTCTCCCCAAAACTGCCCAGTCAAAGTTTGCATAAGCTTTGGGCTTGATTCTTTGATTCCTCTCCCACACAGCTGGCCGACATCAGCAGGGAGCCAACACATTCTGGTCTCAGGAAAATTACACACTCAAAAACCAGTAGCAGAGGGGACAAGGAAAGGACAGAAAATGCCATCAGGGTTGAAAGGCTTCAGTAATTCAAAGGGGTTTGATCTTGGAAAAATTCCTTTTGAAAGGGGCATTTTTAATGTACTTTTGTTAATTTATTTCTTATTAACTTGTTGTTTTAAGAGATATTTTTTTTTTTTTTTTTTTTGTAGATTTTGCCTTTTAAGAGGGGTTTAATGCTCGTGTTGTCCTCATGCTGTCAGAGCACTGTGACACAGCCAGGCTTTGCAACAGCCTGGCAAGTGCTGAGCTTCTGGCCATTAACTGCCCGGTGGCTCAATGTCTTCTGGCTCCTTCCCCCCTTCCAGCCCCAGACATTGATGAATTTTAAGCTAAAAGACCAGTTGAATTTATTGTCTTCCATTAGTCTAATACAATACAATTTATTTTTAAAAAGCTTTGCTCATGCAAAAGCATCCCAAAATGATTCACAGCAGATGACAGACTCTGCAAGCAGATACAGGGAGTTTATACCCTCCTGCATGATGCGGCATGGGTTATCCTGCTGGCTGGACTGCAACCAGGAAGATTTAATTATCCACAAAATAGCATTACTGCACTTTGTTGCAGAGAACATGCAATCAAAACAAGGTAAATATGGGCAACAACAGGTACAGAGGCAGAGCCAGGAACGGGACTGATGTGAAATAAAACACAACATAAAAGTTGAGCAGATCACACTGACAATAAAGATACTCAAGAACTTGGGAAGAAACAGAGAAATGCCATGAGCAAGCATGACAGTGGGTGGAAACCAATAGCATACAGAATGGGAGCTAGTACAGAGGAACAGGAAGGCAACCCAGGACTCGGAGGATGAGAAAAATAGTGATTTGATGAAAGATAAGCCTATGCACATCAGTTCAGGATCTACCCTGGTACTTTTCCACAAACAAATGACAAGCAATTCCCCCAAAAGCACTTACAGAAATTTGTTGGCCAAGCTGTGGTCAGGAAAAACTTAAACAATGGGGGCAGCTCCCATGACAGCAGTAAGGCTCAGTCTCTCTGCCACAGCCACTGTCCCCAGGAGGAGAGGAAGGAGCCCCACAACCAAACAGGGTGTCACTCCTTGCTGCACAGTGTAAGGCAGATGAAGAGGGCTCACCCCAGGTCACCAGAGCTGCAGAGAGGCTTGGCATAGCGATGAGCACAGGCAAGAGGGCCCAGCACCATCATCTTCCACTGGCCACAGTTAAAAGTGGTAAAAATGAGAGATGGCCTGGAAATTCAGGGAAAAATTGCTATGAAACAGAAAAAATTTGTCCTTCCACCAAGGGGATTTGCTTTAACAAGCAATTTGGCATTTCTTTCCCCAAAATACCATTGCAGCTCTTACCAAGAGGTCAGAATTATATGACACCTTTACATACCACATGCCCACCACCTCCCTCCTCACAAGGCTCACCCCATTCTCCAGAAGCACTGCAGACACCTTCTGCACTTTTTTCAGTCTAAACAAAAGCCTAGACTATTCCACTGCCATACCTGCTCCCACAGGGTACTCCTAGCATCAATTGCCAAGCCAGCACCTCTCCACCACTGCAGAATAAGTAGTCCTGACTATCTTGCTGCAAACAACCTACAGCTGTTCCAGAACAGCCCCTTAGGACAATTAAGGAGACAGGATAACCATCTCTGGGAAGCAGTTTATCAGAAACTTGCCTACTGCCTTTTCCTTCCATCAGCAAGGAAGGCTTCTCTTTCATTTCCCTGGAATGCCTGCCTCTCTAAAAATAAAAGAGAGCATACAGTTTAAGGATCATCAGGGTAAGCTGCACTGCTGATAAGTCTAATATTTATCAGTGCTTGTCATTAAGACCCACCAGTGGCTGGGAGCCCATGGGCTGTCACACCAATAGAGCAGCATCTCACCTTCGTGCTGTGGCCCTGAGCATGCCACAGCACATGCCCATGTGCATTGGGGAAGCTCTCCACCCTCACTGATGTCTTGATGAGTCACACAGAGGGGTTGTCAGGGTTTTGATCAAGCTCGAGGTAGGTTTTCAGGATTTCATGCTTCACAGTTTTACCCAGCAATGTAATACTCATGGAGCTTCAGCTGTTTCTAAAAAGAACAGTGCTGCTGCAAGGAGAGAAATTATTAGGAAGCTCATTCTTTGTTTAAAAACCAGAATAAAGTACTTTGGGGAGAAATTAAATCATGGAAGTAAAGAGCCATGAATGGATACAAATGTGGGGTTAAGCAGTGTGGGCTCAGAGCTTGCCTTTCTCGTCTACTAGCTAAATTCAACAAAGCAGGGCCTCTGGAAAGCAAGGGCAGAGAGACAGGCAAGCGGCATTGTCTGCCAGTGCATGGAGCATCTGTGAAAGAAAAAAGTACATAAAGCATCTGTAAAAAAGTCATCATTTTTGCATGAGCACATACTGTAGTAACAATACAGCAGTAGGGGAGCCTGAATGACCCCACAGGCCATGGTAAAGTGATATTACACAGGCATAAACCGAAATAACACCCTACTGACGGTGGGTACCCTTCCCTGCTGTGCCTTGCCCAGACACCAGCTTTGAATAAGTAGGAGCCGACCCATTGTGCCACTGTCCCAAAACTGGGCTGTCTTCAACCCTGGCTGCAAGGCTGGGGGCACCATTGTCACACACGCATGGATTTCACATGTTTTGTCTGGAAAATGACTCCACAGGCATTATATAAAGCCAGACACCCCAAAAATCAAAACATCCCAAATGATTAATTGCACACCATAGGATTAATAACATAAAAGCTGTCTTGAATGCCTAGATTCCCTTCTTTTCCTCAAAAAAGAAACGGACGGCTTGTGCCATGTGAGAAATAAATGTTTCTTTTTGATTTTCTCCTTGTCTGTAGAACATTTATAAAGTGGAAAAGCCAGCAGCAAAGTATGTCAGAATTGTCTTTTAAGGGGTTAACGTTTGTAAGATGGATGCTGCGAGAGCTGGTTTTTTTAATTAAAAAAATATATTTCTGGAGCAAACCCACAAGCAATAAAGAGTGTTTGCCTGTTGGGAGGCTGGTTTTGTAATGCGGTATGAATAACCAGCTGACAATCCATTTTTTGTTTTCTCTTCGTATGGCCAATGGCCACGAGCCAGCCAACTTTATTGTCCTTGAAATGTCATGATTTTGAGTATGCACAGAATTCTTAACTGCCCAATTTACTGCATAACATCCCTTTTTATTATATGGCAACAATGTGATCCTGGGCTCAAAGACTTACTAGTTAAGAAGATTATGTGTTTTCCTTTTTCTGTTTTGTTAAAGTGCCAAGTCTTGCATTTTTGGCATCTTCTAAAGAATAAAGCGTCTTCTGAAATATTCTTTCCAAGCACAGAAGTTACCTCAGAGGAGCTCAGCAACGTGGGGCTTTTCAGTACTTTCTCGCTTGCTCAGAAGTTCAGACGCATTTCTCTTCCTCAAAAGCTTCCAATTTTTGTCTCTTTGTGCATATTGACAGCAAAAAAAAAAATGTCCTTCATAAGTTTGTGCTACTTTACTGATAATTTGTTTCTCTCTCTCAATCTATTCCCCCCCCCATCCATCCTTCCCAAGTGTCGCCCATTTGCACCAGTGAGCAGAAGTGGGCAGGCAGCGGGCAGGCTGTCCTACCTCTCACTGCCTGCGCCCTCAGCTGCATACCCACACCCACCATCACAGCAGCCCTGCCGGACAGAGTGTTGGCCTCTCCACAGTGCCCATGGCTCAGCTGTGTGGGTTACAGAAGTAGACCAGGAGAACTGGCACTGTTTTAGCCAAATTTTGCTCTGGCGCAAATGCAAACCCCTCCACTGACGGGAGATGGACCTGCTGAAAGCAGAATGGTCCCCAGGGAGCAGGGATATGATGTAGCCAGAAAGTGCAGGGGTCCATCACCGCAGCCTTGGGCTTCAGTGTGGCAAGAAGCAGTGTTAACTTCTCAGGGCTGCCTTTGCAGCCCGTCTCCTCTGTTGGCTTGTGTTGTGACATTTAAGTATAAATAAACAACTGTTCAACATGCACTAAATATTCATGTTTTACAACATTGCCATCACACTGAGGAATTATTTATGATGCTGCTGCTTTTTGCCACCGGGGTGAGGGGACATGGTGTGGCAAGGCCAGCAGAAGCACCTGGGCCTGCTGGTGTGGCCATGGATGAGAAGTAATCAGTTGATGTTTATTTCCTGGCAAAGGCTGGGGTTTTCCAGAGTCTTCTCTGGGGCTCAGAGGCAAGACATTCTCCTCTGGAGGATGTTGTGTCCTGAGCCTTTGTGTTCCCATCACAACCCTTGAGATACTTTTCCCCCTCCTGTGTGTCAGGCAGAAGGGAGGACATTGTCTTTAGCACCCCAGGACTCCTGTTACTGCAACCCCATCTGCTACTGAGGCAAGACGCTTCAGTGCATCTCTGGGATGTGTTTGGCAAGAATTTAAGAAATAATAATTAGAACGCCCTAAATTATGACAAAGATATGCTCTTTTCAGAAAAATAAACTGCAAGAAACTTCTCTGCCTTACAAACTTGAGCATTGAACATTACATGGGTTACTTAGCTTAAATAATAGACTTACTGGAAAGCCATTCTCAAAGATGGTCTCTGTGGCTGGCATGTGTGCCCAAATGCACTGTGGTGTTGCACCATGGCCATACGCCTGTCCTTGACCCCGGCAGCCAGCTGTGAGCAGGCTCAGTGCTCCTCTTTGTATAAGCTGCTGCCAAAGGACAGCGATGCTGCAAATGGTGTTGTGGCCACCCATTGCCCTTGAGCCATCGACTGGAGGCTGTGGCTGGAGGAGTCACAGCTGTAAGCCAAGGGGGAAAGAGAGACCCATCAGCTGCCAAGCTGTCTTTGGAGGGTGGCAGCATGTTTCTGAACACTACTGGTCACAGCCTTATTACCACCAACAGGCTGTACTGTAGGCAGCCTGTACTACAGTACATACTGTAGGCATGGATGGAAAAGTGCATACAGAAGCATTTTAAGGGTGAAAATAGCCAGATGAGCTGTGGAGAGAGAGGCAGACTGGAGGGAATAGGTGCTTTCCCTCCCTTGGTGCTCCTGCCATGTGTATAGACATCCACTGCTCAGATGTGCATGGGGACACAGCGTGAGCCCTGTGGATAAGATTGAAACATTGGTTTTGAATAGCAAGGTTTTCATTAAATAAAAACACAATTTCCTACACTTTCTACAGGAATGTCAAGACCTTTAAGTAAATACCTGGTTCTATTTAATAATAACAAAGCTATTCCCAAGGTCATTTTCTTAGTAAAATTGCCCATAAAGCTCAGATCGCATTAGCAACATTTCTTTCCATGAGTACTAACAGCGAAGGCTAAACCAAGCAGCAAGTCTTGTCTGCCCGTCTGCAAGTCCTGCAGGCAAGTACTGCAGGCAAGTCCTGCAGCAAGCCCTGTCTGCCTGTCTGCAAGTCCTGCAGGCAGCCAGCAGGCAGCACCTTGTGGACAATGCTGCCTGTCCCAGCACTGGTGGTCACTGCAATATATTAATATTCATGTTATTTATACTTACACTTATACTAATGATTACATTACTTCTGGGATGTTTCAGAGCGCTTTGAGGCAAAATTGATCTCTGTTTTGGGCACATTCCCTCCACTTGCTCACAATAATCTCTGAACGTTCACTACTTTGTCAGCAGCTGATCCACGTCTCTGGCAACTGCTGCTTCCCCAGGACTAAACCCTGCTTTCAGTGGCTGCTTCTCCTCCAGCCCTACTTTCTTTCACACCTTCAGTAAAACCCTTCTTCAACATCACAAAGCAGCTGCCCCTGCAGGCATCTCAGCCTGGCCAGAGTCATCCTTGGCACCCTTCGGTGCTTTGCTATTAAAACCAGAGCAAGATGAACAGAGTCAGTTAGTTCCTGTAAGCTGTGATACCTAAATTGAGTGGTGTAAAGAGGCTTCCCCTGAAGCTGGTGACTCAGAGGGTGCAGCAGGGGATACCTTGCCCTGGGGGCTGGTCCTCAACAGCCTACAGAGAGCATGGGGGTACTCACCCCAACTTCTCCTCACTGGGTCAAGCATGGCTCAACTCAAGTATCAGTGGAGGATAAACTGGAGTGATGTGAGGAGTTGGGGCACAGTAGGACTGAGGACCAGGGACCAGCCCCACATCTGAATCTAGGGTCCCCCTAGCAAAATGTTTGCTGCCCTCTCTGCTAAAAGCCCATTTTTGTGTGAGAAGCTGATGTCTGGGACATGGGGACATGGGGGTGAAGGGATGGGGTGAGTGGCATCACCTCACTGCTGTCCCTTCCCTTTTGGAAATAATATTGCAAACTCAGTGCAGGCAACCCTGCTGCTCACTGGCTATTACAGGTGAAGGCAGTGATTGCTAGAGCAGAGAGAAAGCCAGTGCCCCATAAACTGGGACAGGGTTTAACAATGTGACACATAGCAAACTAATCAAGAATTAAGTGAGAAGCTAACACTCGCAAAAGCTACCACCACCTCCAGCAGTGCCATATCCCTTAACCTGGGGTGACCAGGCCCGGGCACCAAGTCATTGATGTCACCTACTGCTAGAGCAGGGCATTCCCAGCCCTGTCCCACTGCCCGCAGTCAGCATGACTCCAGATGACTGCTGGAGAAGAGCTTTCCCATCTGAGAGAGTCTGGAGCTGGGCTGTTTGGGGAAATGCCTTTTGAGAGATTGCTTGGAGGGCTTTGCTCATAGTTGCTCCATTGCAGCAAGTTGGAAGTGAGGTGTAGGGCCCCCACCATGCTGGTAGGCAGACCTCGGCAAGCCCCTGGTGTGCCACAGGGTCCGGCATGGAAGCACGCCCTAAAAGCCTGAGGAACCCGTCGGTGTTGCAAACGTCTGCCGCTGTGCCCATATGTCTGCTGATTTCCATCCTAAAGACATTTACTGTATATGTTTGCCACCAGGGAAAACTACTGTCTACAACTCAGCTATATTACTGGAAGAGCAGCAGCGGTATTTGTGCTGTTCTGAATATTGCATTTCCAGGACCTGCTCTATGGTTTTTGAAATCCTCCTTCCAATCCACATCTGCCCTGGCCAATTAGCAAAAATGCCTGGTTGGTGTGATGGCCCCTCCTCCATGTGGCAATGCCACACTGAGGCTCACGCAAAGCCGTGTGAGCCATCCCTTCTTGGCGTTGGGAAGCACAGTTTGCAAGCCAATGACAGAGGGATGAAATGCAAATATTGCACTTCTTGTAAAGTAAATTAAGCTAACAGCGAGGTAACAAGCCGCTGTTAATATTAGATTAACTTGTTTGGCAAGATATGAAATCGGGTGAGCTGGATCGTCGATAGCGGAGTGCTCAATAGCGCTAATGCTGCTCAGGGAAGGATAACATCCCTCTGAAAGACAGGCACGCACCAGAAAAAAAATGAAATTAAGACTGGAGGAAGAGCCAGGATCTGTGCAGCAATTACACCAGCATTAAAGATGAATGGAGAAGCAGCTTGAGATTTTGATTGCCTTTAAATACTGGCTGGTTTTTAATCTCAAAATCAGACTGCACTGTGATCAGCCATTAGCCCTGACTGCAAAAAAAGAGAGGAGATCCTAGATTTTAGCATTTTTATTATGAACTTAAAATATTGCTTTGATCTAAGATAAGGAGGCAAATGGCAGATAATTCAGAAGTTAAAGCCAGTTGCATGTGGTTAGCAGCTGGCTGTGGCTGGGCTGACTTTGGGAATGATGGAGACTAGGGCAGAGAGGTCACCGACAGCCGTGTCCTCAACGCAGGGACTGAGGCACAAGCTTAAATGTCATACTATATGCCAGTGGTCACTAAACTGATTAAGCAGTGGTTATCTTTAGCAGTAAAAAGGCTATCTGCTAATACTAAATGATTAGAGTCTAAAATGCCATTTACTCTGCTCTGATTCCTTGAATGAATATTTATGCCAAGTGATGACTATAACACCATCAAAAGGTTTTCGTGCTCTGCTCTGTAGAGTGGAAGTGATTATTCAACAGCAGGTCTGCACTCCAGCACTTGTTTCTATTAAGCAAATTTGCAGCATTCAGACAAAAATTCCTGATTGCCTTGTCCTCCTGGGACTTTTATCTTTAAAGAAATCCCACTTCCAGTGCTCTCTGGGGCATGGGCTGGGGCAGGTGGGCCTTGTCTGCTGTTCAGACACTGAAAGGAGGGATACAGATGCTACACAATTTCTCCTTTCTATTTTTTTTAGGACAAGACAACTGAACATTTGCTGTACTCCACTCAACAGCCAGGAACTGTATCTTGTCCCAGGCTTTCCTCCCAACCAGCCAGCCGTCAGCCAGGGCTTTTGCATGAAACAGCTTCATGAAATTCCTTGTTAGGTATCAGGAGTCAGATCTACAGCCATGGTTGGCAAAACAAGGGTGCTGCCCACCAGGAGCCCCTTCACCCTGACGGGAGGGCACTGCCTGCAGTTCACATGGCTGGTACTGGCCGAACCTCCCTGGCTCAGCTCCCGCCTTGCCCTGAAGGCAGGGGTGCTCTTCAGGGGGGGTTCAGTCTCTGGTCATACACCATCCTGATGTTTACCTCCCCAGGAGGAGGGACTCGTGTTCTGACTACATCACCTGTGACCGCTGGACCTCTCTGCTCTCACATGTGCTACCTGATCCCAGGTATTGTTGCTAATGTTTCATCCTTGGCTTCCTTTACACCATACCACCAGTACCATATATGGCAGCCACTAAGACTGTACCTTACCATAGGCGTTTTAACTTCCTGCCTATTTTGTCCCATTTACCAGTCCATCACCCATTTTTTCCCCAATCTCCCAGTCTATCTTCTGCTCCATCATTCTGCTGGCTCAGCCTGCTGCACATAGCAAAAAAAGAAAACACCAAACCACTGCTATCCCAAGACAAATCCAAATGAGTCTAGCTCAGATATGCCTCCCCTGCAGAGCCAGAGTGGGGACTCGTGCACAGCAAGACATGGTTCACACCAACCAAGTGCCATTTTCAGTTATCCAACAGTAAAGACAGATTTCCCACATTAACAACCGTCTCCTACAGCATGCTCTTGCTCTGGGGTGACATTTCTGCGGCTTTCCCAGTGATGTATGAGTGATCTGACAACTGCAGAGCCTTTAGCTGGCATTAGCCAAGCAGCTCTGAAAAGCTACACTTTCTTCATCCCTTCTTTCTGAAGAAGACCTCCTAAGCCAAGAAAAACCTGTTTCCAGAAGGTTTAAGTACCATTCTCTGAAGGACTTAGTTTTTAAACTGTTACCAAAACGCTCCTTAAGAATCTGCACTAAATCTGAATAACCCCCTCAGTCTGTTTGGTGAGCTCCCATCCTTACCATGGGACAAAACACCCTCACGCTGCCATTGCCTCAAAACACCATGGGCAAGTGGTTAGACCATTCTTGTTGAGCACAGGCAGAGGCAGCCACCACCCAAGAGCCCATCTCAAAGCAAGGAATCAAAAGGTGCAGACAACAAGCTGCTCCTTCAGTAGCCCTAGCATGCCTGCCTGTAGTAGCCTCTACAAAAAGAATACCAACTCAAAAGACAACCTCCCCCCCCCCAACCTCAATGGGCACTGACATGCAATTATCACTTACCCATAGGTGGCTATAGGTGGCTTTTTAATGATTATTCCATTTTTACAGGAATAAAAGGAGATGGGGTCACATATTTTATAATGGGTCTCCCAACCCAACACATCTGTTTATGAACAAAAATCATTCAATTAACCCACATGTCTGAGTTAGCTTCAGATGACAGGTAATATTTTGAAGCATGTTAAGCATCTAGTGGTGTTTTGCTTCTGTTTAGCCATTATTCAACACAGATGTACATAAAAGCATCTCATGCAACAGGCACTGCAGCACCAGCTGCACTGCATTTGGCATTTGTAATTCAGAGAACATGTACATGACCGAGAACCAGTAACCGATTAAGTCACATCAGAGAAAAAGTACTCAGTGTCTATTTATTAGAGGAAAGAGAAGTAAATCTAATATAAAGCAAGAAAACAAAATAAATAGAATTGCAGCCATCCTTTACAGCTACTGGTGCACTGTATTAAAGTGACACTCACCATGCAAAGAAATGTGTTTGGTACAGTCCAGTGGGTTGCACATGAATTGCGTAACCTTGAAAATCATTGCACAAAGCATCGCAGCAGGAACACATTTCAGAGCTTGTCTGCGAGAGACACTTCCAAATCCGATCGGTTTCGTCATGTGGGAGGTCAAAGCACCTGGCACAGAGTAAGCAAAAAGGGATGCAAAAGGGATGCTGCATCAGCACCCAGCCATGTTTGAACCCTCACATCAGTTCTCACAGCAGCTCAGACCTGGAAAAGCAATGCCCCACAGGAAAACCGCTGTGCCCATCAAAGCCTTGAAATGAATGCTCCAATCGATGCCTGGTCACCTCTTGGCAGGGCTGGAGGGAACCTGTTTCTCACAGCCTAGACTGGAGACACCAGATCAGCTGGCCAACAAGCACTCCTGGCAATGGAGATGCTCTGTCTAAATCCATAGAGGTGCATAGTGAGATGCCTCTCAGTTGACAAGGCATGCACAGCTGCCTTGGTGGGACCTGGTCACCAACACTGGCCATTCCCAGCCATCACCCTCCCACAGCTGATTCCCTCCCACAGGCTGTGCAGCAGGGGTTTTGGCACAAGTCTCTGCACGGTTCAGGTGGAGAGGTCTGACTGCAGCAGCATGTCTTCCCCAGTTTGTGTAAGTGCACTCCTGCCTCTGCTTTTATTCATGCAGTGTCCGGGGGTCTGTGTGTGTATTTCTAATAGCCTGCTCAACATCAAGCACATGAAATACAGGCTTTAACCACACGGGGAACAAACCACAGCTAAGATGACCAGGAAACATTCATAATTTTTAATTCACACCAGTAATAAAATTGCATTACATTTTTCATAAAATAAATGTTCCAGTTTATATACAGAAAACAGACTGTACAGAGCCCTCCCCCAGACCCCGGAAACTCACAAACATACAGGCAATGCAGTGCTCAGCTAAGCAGGCACAACTGTACATCTAAAATTGTAACTGCTTTGTGTTGGGGGGAAGTACTACAATGTATATAGTCCTCTCTGGACCGAGAATTAAAAAAATATTGCAGGCAAGCTGACAGGCAGCCGAGCGCCCATCCCACAGTGCTTCCGCCAAGCAGGGTTTGCTATTGAACCTGGGACTCGAAGCTCCCGTTCAGCTGCCCTTCCTCATAGTCCATCTGACACAAGATCATGTTGTTCTTCAGGAAGAATTTGTCTCCCACGCAGAATCTGGAAGGGAAAAAGAGTTAATGGGTGTAAGTGTGAACAGAGCTTAGAACAGGGGACTTTGAGGCCATTTGGGTCTGAAGGTGACTCTGGAGACTGGTGTTTGATTTCCAGCTCTGCCAGTGGTACAGAACCCCGGGAAAGCCATCATGTTTCCCCCCCTTCTTTCCTTCCCTACACATGCTCTGGGGTTTTGCTGTCACTTTTCCTGGCACTGTGGTGCTTGGTTCCCAGGCCGTGGTTTTACAAAGCAGCTCGGGAAGCGGGAGGAGACCAGGAACAGTTAAAGGATAGGTCCCTGTTCCACAGCCAGGAAATCAAACAGGCAATATTACACAGAGACTATTTGAAGTTTTTTGCTGGTATCCACATTTCCATGGTTCCCTCAGGTGAGGCAGTATTTACACTAATTTCCAGGCAAGGACTGGCTATTAAGTCCTTCCTCACCCCCTTGTGTACAGTGCTGAACAATAAATAGAAATTTCCTGGTGGCTGGACTCCTAACCTTTATCTTCATTGAGCGAAGGGCACTGCTCTCTATATACCATGTAAATTGTTCTGTTTGTCTTGAAGTTGACAGAGAAGCTTGTGATATTTAACAATTTTATTTGACCATTAAGGTCAAAAAAGTTCCAGATATAAGATCTGAGAGGTGTGAATTGACAGCCAATAGCTTTTTCTGCCCTTCCTGCTTGCTCAAGAATCAGAAGCTAATCTTTATTTCTTAAGAGAACAAACAATGCTCTTTGCACCCAATTCAGGGCCTTTTTTCTATCCATCTCACTAGTGGGGCCATGACAAACCAGAGCACAAGGCTGTGTCTCCCTGTTCCAAGAGCTGAATCTTAACTTAGCCCAGGTTCCTAAAGCAGGGAGGCACCCCAGCCACCACACCAAAAGGCAGCTCTGAATAGAGGGGAACAGGTAGGTACCAGTCTCTGGTAAGGACAAATGTTTACTGGGCTTTGAAGAAAGATCAGTGGAGATGACCCCATCCTTAGGAGGCTTAGCAGACCTTAGCAGAAGATCTCTCTGCTCCCTGGCAGAGGTTTGGTAGGGACATTGCATATTCCTTGTCAAAAATGCTTTCTAGATTTGTAACTCAGGCAGCTTTAGGCAGAGCATCTCCATAAAACTGAGTGTTTTCTGTTACAACAACAGGACTGATCATTTTAGAGCTTCTTTATAGGTCCAACATGGGCACAAGTTTTCTCCAGCCAGACATCTGCAAATACGCTGATTAATTTGCCATGTCGGTACAGAGAGAACTGGGCATTGGTTCTCACTTTCTATGACTTCACTGGAGGCTGTCCATCATCTTCCCTCTGTGGCACATGCTGCAGTAGTTCTGAAACTCAACCTTTTTTGTATATTCAAAAAGCGAAAAATTCATCTCAATTTAAATTAAGAGCTTTTATGCTAAAACTGTACTGCACACTCTCCTTAACACCACCTTCCCCACTAGCAGGTTTACTCACTGTAAGTATATAAACACAGATGCTTGCTTTTTGCTACTTATATCTACTTTAAGTACAATACAAATCTCCAGGAAGAGAAATGAGAACATTACTCTTGCCACCAGCATCATCGACAGCTGTCTCTCGCCAAACCCAGCTTGAGTCTGAAGGAGGCCAAGGAACAGCTGGAGAACTAGGGAGTTGGAGGGTGTCTGTGTGTATATGACCACATGGGAACTAAAATGCACCCTGCCATTTCTACAAGGTGAATTTTCTTCTGAGCTAAACTACATTTTAGATAATGGCAACACAAGGATATCCTGCAACCCTTGTAGTACTATCCTATTAGCCAGTTACAGCAGTGACAAACCTTTATTCAGTATTGTGATAAGCAACATTGACTTCATAGCAGCTTAAAGCATGGCAGGCTGAATAATGTTGTAGGACTTGCTGCAAACCTGATGTTTTGGAGAATGAAGCTAATGAAAACACTGCGCATGTGGTAAAAATATTAAGAGATTTTGCTCTGATATTTAACCCTCTACACAGAGTCTAGCTATGGAAGGAGAAATAAGCTGGAAGAGAACTACAGAAACTGTTCATAATCAAATATTTTCGTGGCTGGAGAACAAAGTAGTGGTTCAAGTGGTGTTTCTAATCAGAACTAGTTTTGGCACCTACCTCTGCAATTTTGACGATAGGTTTACTTAAACTCACTGTTCTCAGTTCAGCTTCCAATATTGTCTGTAACAGGAGCACTTCCATTCTGCCCTTTTCATCCAAGGGTAAGAGGTTAAGTCATAAAAGTTTGTAGCCTTCTAATCTCATGCCGAAATAGCAATGCCCACATAGCTCTATGCTGTCTGCTCAGTCCATCTTTCAGAAAAATTCAGCTGCTTCCAAACTGGGCAGAACCCTTGTGCATCAAAGTGCACCTCTGCCAGAACAGAGGATTACCTATGCTTTTCAGCCAGGCAGCAATAGTGCCTGGAGATAATTTTAAAGGAAGAGTAGAACAGCACTCACTTTGCACTGAGCACAGTAACAGCATTAGCAATCGCAGAGGGAAGAGAGCAATAAAGGTGCTTCGGAGCCTTTGTAATAAAGAGTGACATTTAAAAGAAATTCCTGAAAACAAAAACTAGGTGGTACTAGGCTTTTCCATGAGAGAAGCTAGCACCAGTAGCTACGCTGTTGATGACCAATACTCATCCTACAGACTCCAGGGCCAACCCAGCACTCCTGCCTGTGCAGCCCAGAACAGTGACTTGTCTCTGCAAGGGACACTTGGGTTGCCCTAGCCCCCGTATCAACGTGGAGTTTGGGAGCATCCCTCTCCTGCCCAGCCTCCATGTGCAGGCTGAAGTAAGCTGTGGCAAAGGGCTGAGCCTGGAAGCATCCAGACGTGCTTTCGAGTCTGGAGACAACCCCCACAAACCACCAGCAATTCCAGGGGTGTGGAGAGAGAGCATCCCGCGGAGGGAAGGTTTCGGCTCTGCAGACAGTCACACGCTGCTGCTGATCGGGAGCTACGGCTGTTGCCGGAACGTGTTTAAGAGCGGCAAAACAGAAGCCGGCAACCGCAAGCTTGAGCAGGGCTGCAGGAAGGAGCCCAAGGCCCGGAGCCACTAGATGTCACTGCCGGCCCGGAGCTGCTGCCGCGCCCGGGCATCGCCGGCGCCAACCGCAGCTTCCCACCGCTAATGCCCTCCGCAACGGGACTGGGTGAAGCCACCACCGCTACTAAGGGCTCGCCTGGTTCTCCTCCGCCATGCGGGAGCACCAACCCGCTCCAGCCCCATTCAAGGTATTCCTGTCCATGGCAGGGGGATTGGTACTGGGTGGTCTTTAACATCCCTTCCAATCTAAAGCATTCAGTGATTCTGCGATGAAGCATTGCCTCCTAGTTTCATCTTTGGAAAACACAACCACAATCAAGAACTGGAATACCCCAGCATAGCCCTTGGGCCCTGGGCAGTCACTAAAGCCTGACTAAACAAGCAGTAAGAACAACAAGCACCTTCAGAGCTGTCTTGGACGTGAATGGATGCATCAGAAGTGACTGCGACTGTGTCATGTTTGGTTCTGGGGGCTGGGAAGACTTTTCACAGCCTTCCCAAATTCAGCTGGCTACAGGTAGCCCAAGTGAAACTTTGTGAATGACTCTTTATTATATCCCTTGATGTGCATTTGCCACTGGGTAAAACCCAGAAGAAATACACAAGCCCCATTAAATATTAAGCCACTGAGATCCCCTATTAATTATGAACGTTTGTTCTTAGTGTTGAAAATAGTTTCTCTAGAGTATTTTTCTCCTTCCTGACTCTTCTTTTTCTCCTTCTTTGCCATCCCCAGTTTCGAGCCTCTGAGAAACCTAATTTAAGCAAAATAACATCAGTTTGCCAGAGGAAGTCCATTCTCCATAGTCTGTGTTTTGCAAGGAGAGTATTTCCTGAAAGGACACTGAAGCAGTTTCTTTTATTCAGCAGCAGCTGTGCTGTGTATAACTGTGGCCCGATCTGCAGTCTGTGTGCTACACCTCACCCCTCCAACTCCCAGCAGCTCCAAGGGGATTTGCAGTAAAGGGGCTACAGGTACTTACATACATCACCCAGGTCAGCCTAATAAACCAGCCTGAGCCATGCCAGCAGGCTGTGAGCCCCAGACAGGTAGCATGAATCAAACATTTCCCCTGTTTTGTGGGCAAAGGTATAAATTAGTTTGTGTTTGTGTGCATAATAGCTGCGCCCTTACCGCTGGTTGCAGAGCTGACAGGCAAAGCAGTCCAAATGGTAAACATTATCTCTGGCCCTCATCACCATCTCAAAGGCAGGGATCAGTTTACTGCAGGCAGCACAATTCCCGGTGGTACCAAAGAGCCTGCCAAAGAAGCACAATCATTAGAAGCCATTTTAATTAAATGGTGGAAGGACTAATTAAGTGTAATTAGCAGTATCAAATACTGTATTGCACCAATAAATAGAAGTTGCAGTCTCCATTTCGCTGACCAACCAGTGTGCAGGAACTTGGGATAAAACTGCCTGGTGAGCAAGCTCTGACTGTCGAGATGAAACTTCATTTAGTTTGCGAGCCTAGGGCTAATTTGCTGTCTAATGGAGAAAAGCATTAAACACTTACAGCACTATTTTGGGGCTCACAAAATTTCAGTCAAAACCTATCTGCCCCTCTGGAGCAGTGGGGTAGGTGTTTGGAGCCACCCATCCTCCTCCACGGGTGCTTGCCCCATCTGAGCTTAGTGGAAACCTAGGAGTGATAGTCTGGCAGCCTCTTACAGCGAGACACAAGACCTGCAAACTTTGCCAACCCTGGCAGGCAATGCTATCATACAGCTCAGGAAGAGCCCCACTTACCTGCTGTTTACAATGAAAACGCACCGTTTCTCTTGCAATGGGTACACAACCATTTTGCAAGGCACCTCACAGAGCAAGCCCTCCTCCATGGCTGCATACCCCTCCTCCCACCTCCATGTCCCTCCTGGGAGCCAGCTAAGCCCTTCCACTGCGGCCTGAACAGCATGCTCAGCCGTTCCACTTCAGCTCCCCGGCCCTTGAGGACAGCCCTTCAGCACAGCCCTTCAGCACTGGAAGCTTTGCCATTTTCATCTTGGCTTTCACTATCTCTCTCCCCAGATGTCTGCTGCTGTTACATCTCCCGCCGGGGGACTCAACCAAGACTGCAGCATCCTTCCCCCAGGCGCCTTATCCAGGATGTCTCTGCAGACCTCTGTGCACGCCAGGGGCAGCACGCCACTGCAATGTTAAAGCCGCATGAACCAGCTGGGACATGGATCAACAGGCCAACAAAGCCAAGTTTCACCAAAGGCTGTGGTCAGTACACATGTGGTTAGTTACTTTGCTTAGGAAACGATAACAATTGTATTTGTGGGGGGATGAGCCTCAAGACATACGATTCCTGCTGACCATTAGCTCTGTGCATGCAACGCGTCGCTGCCTGCAGACAGATTTGGGCTCGTGGTTTGTTTCAAGCCATTGGGTCTGGCTGATTCCACAACACAGATGAGAAGCATCAGGAAAATCTATAACCAATTTCTAAACCTGCAATTTGCCAAGCTAATCAATACTAATTATTACTGGCCAGTAATTGTGAATTAAACCACCCAGCAGTGTTATAGAAACCTCCACACAACTCTCCCACCCTCCCACAGCGCTGTGCTCCTGAAGTCAGTTTGCTCT
>JBAFWW010041289.1:49911-61024 GCA_036873685.1 Agapornis canus
GGAACTAGATGATCTTAAGGTCCTTTTCAACCCTAACTATTCTATGATTCTACATTTGTACATATTGTATACAGCCACATATTTCTCTCTATATTTGTATACCCAGATTATCTGGATACACAAGCTTTGGAAAAGCTACCAAACCTCATGCTCATATCCTCACTAGCTAGTAGATGAAATAGGTTTTCCCTATACACCTTCCCTATATGCCTGCTGCATATATTTCCTAGCTCCATCAGGACCTGCTGTAGGACAAGACTTGCTTTACGTACCTCAAATTTACCAACATCAAAAGAAAGGGGTTTGCCCCTACTATTTGAAACAAACCAACAACTAGTCTTTGAGTGAAGATAGCTCTTAACAGCTTGCAATCATTATCTTTCCCATCTGTGGATATTAGAAATACACTGAGCTGAAAGTCTGATTTGACCAAAGTACTGAACATGCCAATAATTGCAGGGAAAGCCTGAACATCACTTGGAAAGATACAAAGATTAAGCTTAAAGGCAACTTAGACTTGAGGTTCCCAAATTCCCTGTAATCAGCCTTTGTGTAATATTCAGAGAAAGCTGACAGGTGTTTCAGCATGGTAAATACATATTAGCTGGTGCATCTTCCTACCCAGGATACCATCCCTTGTCAGTGCTGCAGTGGGAAGTCATGTCAGCTGAAGGAAAGAAAACACATTTTGATACTAATGAAGTTGGTCAAGCTGTCCTCCCATGAAGCCTTCAAGTTCAATCCCAAAGAACTTACATCTTACATGCCAAAGGGTTTGGCAGCCATGGATAGCATAACAGGAGGAGTTGAATCAGTGCGGTACAACAAAGTCCTCTGGTCGGGTGACCACACTAGTTCAGAGATTACTGGGAATAAACTTCAAAGTTCCTCAAGGGTAACCATTTTCAGAATGCATCTGAATGTTCACTTGGGCTTACTTGTTCTCTGCCTCCATATTTTCAGTAGATAGTTACAGTGGGGCTGGGGCTTAGGAGGGAAATGTCCAAGTCTTCCTCCTCTGTTCCAGTCTTTCTGAAGGTACAACTGAAGCCACTGACCAAAAAACCCAACTTGGCTGTCTCTGGCCCTGCTGAACACCTACACAACTAAATCTTAGGGTACTTTAAAAGCAGTAGTAATAAAACTGTAAGGTTGAAAGTGCGAGAGGCATGCTAGTGTACCACAGCCAGGCTGAATTACTCCCCACAAGCTTTCTGCTTCACTGGGAGGTTGTGGAGAAGGGAAAAGAGGATAGAAAAGGCAAATGAACAAGCCAAACATTGCTTGTTTATCCAGAAAAGCACGGGCCATGAGAAACTCCTGGGCCAGCTACTATGCAAAAAGAAAAAATAATATGTACTTTAACATCACAAAGCACAGCAATATTGCCAAGACACACTGTATTTTCAGTCTAATTAATCCTCCTTAATCTGTATAGATACGAAGAGTAGAAGTGAGGGTATTCTACATAGCATGCAAGACACTCCCTGTTGTGATGCAAGAACAGCAGTTCAATTTAGCAACATTTTAGGCTCTGAGCAGACACCATTTGTTCAGCTACACTGCATGTATACCTCTCCTGCCCACACTAAACATGTCCCTTGAAAAGCAAGCAGGACATGCTCTCGGTGCATGCATGCAGCACACTACTCTCCTCTGGTGGAAAAGAATCCCAGGTTCCGCAGGCTAGAGCTATACTCAAAGTATTAGTGATGTCTCTGGTAGATTAACTTGAATTTTGCTAGCTGTGGCATGCACTTCTCAGTTTCTGAAGACTTGTGCTTACACATCCAGCTGTGATTTAATGCCTTGGTTTAGGACCTTTGTTACTGACTTGGGGAAGCCCATCAGAAGGAGGGCAGTTGCCTGCATCCTCATATACCAGACAGCATGGTGCCTTGTGTTTGGGCAAGATTGCTTTTCATATCCTACACCGAAACTAAACCCTGCACATCTGCCAGATGCAGAACACTTTATCTGAAGAGCTAACAGAATGAACCTGCTGGGGCAGAGCAAAAACTGGTATCCAACAACTGGAAACCCTGGTACCAGGCATGTAGCTTACTTGGAATAGAAGCTGCTAAGGGTGGAGTTCAAGCCTCCATGATACAAGCAGCACTGAGGGGTACCAGTGCCAGGGGATGGCAGTCCTGCTCAGACCTCTCTGTCCCTCAGACAGGGTACAGAGGGCTGATCAACCCACCCAACAGGGGCACCAGCACTGTGCTCAGGTTGCGGGACTGATCAAACCATATGGGAAGTCGGATAAAAAGAATTTCCATGAAATCCATTGTGGACAGCATTAAGGCTCTACAAGAAGCCCTTCTCTCTTACTGATTCACCATCATTTTTTAATACAGGTTTGGGGTTTTCTTTGGAGTCTAATTAAAGCCCTAATCAGTTTAAATTATGAAAAACCTTCCCAACACCAGCATATCAAGCATGCAGAAGCGACAGTTCTGCTCCTGTCATAGCGATCCTGACTCGCCTTTGCTTGTGCTAGGGCACCATGCTGAGTAAAAAGGAAAAATCACGTTCTTCATCAGCACTTCACAGTGAAATTTAAGTTGTCAGCTCCTCATGGGAAATCCTGATGTAACACCCAAACCGTCCCTGTGAACCGGAGCTTGGTGAATGTTTAATTACGCCCAGGAACAAACACATATTGCTGCGTGGGGGCTGTGAGGAGCCATCCAAGCTGCATGCTAAGCTGCTCAGTCCCAGAAGCGGCTTCTTCAATAGCATTTGCTTATCAAAAATAATTAGAGGTAGGAATGCTGGAGCTGTGATTATGGAACAAATGGTAAATCTATTTGCTCAGAAGAAATGTATCGAAAGATACATCTAGACACAGCTGGAGACCGAGGTGATACCGCAAGGATAACAACTCGAGATCCAATTTCATCTTTCATGATTAAAAAATGAGCAAGAAAGTGTTTTATGAAATGTGAAGGTTAACAAATGTTCCTTCACAAGCAATGACGACAGTTTATCTTTTGAAACAAATGATCAGGCTATGGTCTGCTAGGAGCTCCTGAAACACGTTTGAAAGGCTTCTTCTAAAAACCCACCAAGGACTAGCACATGCAGCCCGCAGCCCACCATGCTGCCAGTGCTGCAGACAAAGCTGGCTCCAAAGCAACACTGGCACAGCAGGGCAGGAGCCAGCCGCCCTCCTATCCCAGCACTCTGCCCCACACCACTGATAGAAGTCCAGAAGTTCATCCCTGTCCCCAGTCCCTGCAGTGGCTGCACCCAACAGGACCTACCTGCAAGAGGGGTGGCACAAGGAGGGTCCCAGACCTGGAAATTGGCAACAACTTCAGCTGAATTTTTAAGCTGCCCAAAATAATCCAGGAGCCCTTTCTGTCCATAGGTAAGCACCTATACATTGCTGCCTGCCCAATGATGAGGCAAATGGACCTTGTGCTGAGTGGTAACGGCTACGTCTTTGGAGCTGTGGGCAGGAACAGCCCTGCTACAGGCTGCTAGATGGGAGAAAGCACATCTCACCAGGTAATGGAGCACATATTCCCAAACAACACAGTCAGCTCACAGCCAAATTGAAAGAAACATCAGTCTACAAAGATATCATGAAACACCAATTTTTCCACCTGATCATTACACAGCAATATTCCTTTTGGGCTTCAGACATAAGAGATGCCTATATTTACAGTTATGGGTGCAAAATCATCCTAGCTTTTCAATTTTCACATGATAGCTGACCTACTAAGTACCAGTGCAATATTAAACCTGTTCTTATTCAAATGCGTATAAAGGAAGTGGCCAACAGTAAATTCCTTTGACTGTCCTCCAGGTGAAGTCCTCCCTTTCTGGTGCAAGTACAGTGTGAAGTATGAAAACTTAGTTTTAGGAATGAATTCTATTCAAATTTGACTACTAGAACAAATACCATGAGCTGTTTAATGAGTTAAAAAAGAGATGTGGATAGAGGCTCTAAAACTATTAAAGTGAAGGCATTATATAATGATGAGAATGTGTAATTCTCCAAGAAGAAAAATCCAAATTAACAGGAGTGAACAATCAGTAGAGAAATGGTAAAGGCAACTCTACCTCCTTCTGTTAATAGCATTAATAGTTAAAATTGATAAAGAAATATTATGTATAGAAGGCAACAGAAGATGTTTTAAAATAAAAACATAGCTTTATACTTGCATAAAATATGGGACTGCACAGCAATGCCCTTACTCCTAACCTGAAAGGGTTCCTTAGTGTCAGGAGAACAGAACCCAGGAGTTCAGCAGAACCCACTCAAACATACTGTGAAGCTGAATTTGTTAGCAAGAACACAAAACACCATAGCTGTAAAGCTGGCTAAGGAGCTGAATGCTAGTTAACAACTGTGTTACAGAATTAATGTAATTCCTTCCTAGCTGAGTCCTGGTCAGATTTCCTGGGATATGACAATTACACTGTTCTTTCCAACAAAAACAAGTAAGAAATATTTCTAGTGGACAAAGCCGCTATAATGGACTAAACCCAGCTACAGAACAAATATTTGAAGTAAAGCCCACGTAAGTCTTCCCTCCACAGTTTAACCATGCTGCACAAATAGCAACGGACTTCCCCCATGGTGGGCCAGGGACTATTCTAAGCCAACAAATGGAGGCAGAGGGGCTACAAGACCCCTTTCAGTCACAGAACAGGTTTGTTTCAGAAACCACGTTTAACTGCCTGCTGTGACAGAAGCTGTGTGGATGTGGGCAAACACTAGCCCAAACTATTGCCTTCCATGTTTTATGCTGTGAGTTGCTCTCTCTTCTCAAATGTTTCCTGGGGTCTACCACTCCTGGCTTCTTTCCAGTCTCTAGCACAGGGTTCTGATGTGGCCCAGAAAGTCGTGCCACATAAGAGACCAGTGAGAAGATCACAGATTAAGCTTTTCTACCTTAAAGCAGCACTGTCAGGACAAACCAAGGAAAGAAATGCTCTACAAGTGCAGTAATAAAAAGTTTCGTTTAACAGTATCAATACTGCTCTCCTTTGGCACTTTAAAGTGTCTGATTTGATGCCACCCATTATTTTTGTTATGAAACTAAAACAAACAAAAATCAATACAGTGTTTATTAAACAGAGAAAACATGGGATAGCTCTTAGGTCTCAAAAAGCAAATGTGAATGTGAATCACTTCCCAGATTAGTATTTCTAGTAGGGCTCTGTAACATGTAGAGTAACACTGAATATCTATCTTTCAGGTCAGATTAAAAAAACCCCATCAAAGCCAAACAAACACCACACTGTTTATCAAGTGCGCAAATGACAAGTCTAGAGAAGCGATAAATAATGAAGAGGAGGATGACTGATGGAGAGACCTGGATTGCTTGGCAAGCTGGGCACAAACAAGATAAAAATAAAGAGAAAAATAAGGTACAAACAAGATAAAGAAACACTCCAGAAACTAAACCAGCTTATGCTTTCTGGGAGAAAGACTATTCCTGGAAGAAAATCAGAGATTTTGGGGTCCTTGTGATTAGTACCTAGCATGGACCCAATTGTGATACTACGATGAAAAGAAATTATGCAGTCCTTCACAAGAAATCAGGAACTGCTATGTTCTTCAATGACATGTCAGAATTATGTCCACAACACAGAAAGAGGACAGCTGAACTGAAGGAGGGTCAGTGAAGAAAAATTCTAATTTGGAGTTAGAAACCTGTTGCTAAAGAACTTTCTGAAGTTCGGGGATTTCAGCTTAGCACAGACAGGGTTAAGGATACTTCTACAGCAAGTGACCTGTAGCATTAGTAAATACCCAGACTTGAGCAAGGTACAAAAATTATTTCATGATAGTGAAGGCAGTTAACTCCTCTGCATTATTTCCCCCTTTCCAAAGACTGCTTGTCCTATCTGTTTCCCTTTGGGATTGTTCCACCCTTATCCAAGCTCCTCCTCCCTTGTGTTTTGCATCCCACCTAAGCAGTTATGGACTGCAACTGCAGCCTGTGTGGCAGAATTTCAGCTGAGACATTCCATGTCTGCCCTGGAGAATTTCACCTCAAACAGGAGCAAAAACCCTCACATGGGCAGGATGCTCTTGTATGCTGCCTAGCTGAAAGGCAAGGTGGCAGCTCCTACATGGCACTAATAGACTTCTATTTGACTCAGTGCTCAATACCCCATCTTTACAAGGATAAACTTGTTTGCTCAAGTCTACTAAGAAAATACTTACTAAATATTTTCAGAGAAGTGTTTTATATTGAAACACTTGAAGCATCTGATCACTGAGACTGCAAGGTTAGATGATATGTTACCTCCCTGTCTTAAAACAGTGGGCTGGTTTTGTTTTGCTTCAGGTGTGTTTGCTGGCTGAGGTTGCCTAGGAAATGCTATCAGTGCTTCAGGTGAAAAAGAAGAAAACATAAACATTACCTGGAATTAAGTACAGTCTTCCAAAGAAAACCAAAGCAAAACTTGAAGTGCTTTGCATTAAACCTGCTGTCTTACAAAATCCATTTGCTTTTATATGCAGTATTTTGTGCACACACACACCACCACCCCCCCCCCCCCACCAGGCAAAAAATGCCATGTGTTGTTACATATTGCAGACACACGCTGACAGGGCAGTTCTAACTCGAAGTTAGTGATGGTTTCTGCAGGCTTCCCCATGCAGAAAAGAATTTTTGCAGTTGATCTCAATTTTGGACTCTTTTGCTCTGTTTACTTAGTGAAGAGACAAGAGCCCCTTGGGAGGACCTTTACTCCATACAAGCACTAGAAATCTATCACTAGAAAAGGTAAATGTTTGGTCAGGCCTCAGTCAATATACAGAAGTGTAACATCAAAGGTATGCAAGAAGAATTAACAGTCTTTTCCTAATATTTTCAGCAAGCACTGTTTTTTATTCTTGGTTCATAATAATAAACAGTTAAGTCATGCCTTCCTCCTTTTACCTTTATCCTAAAAATAGGATTCAACCTCCCCTGGCTACAAAATACATTAAGTGCAAATAAGAAGCCTGCTTAGACAGAGGAAGAAACTCCAGCCACTTCTGGACAGGGCTGACCATGCACAAGTATGTGTTTTCATAGTAGAGGTTTAGAAAGACAAACAGTTGGCAGCACACTGAGAGGCTTTGGGAAAGAGCCCACAGTACATTCCTCTGTTTACCTCAGGTAATCTCTGCGGCAAAGAATGAGATTCGCTTTTGTGTAAAGAGTGGATCCAACCTCTCCAAGACGACAGTCACAGCAGGCACACTTTAGACAATCTTCATGCCAATACTTATCCAGAGCCTTCAGCAGGTACCGGTCCTTGATCTTCCGGTTGCAGCCAGCACAGCCCTTCTGCTTCCCTTTGGGTTGTACAGATAACATTGGCACACCTGCATGCAAACAAAGCATTTTCTTTAGAAGATATCCAAACAGCTTGAAGAGGTTGCCTGTGTCTGGGGTAGCTATGTGAGCTATAGGTAGACCTGTGAGTAAACACTGCTGTTGGTTTCATTACAAGGAGCTCATGCTGCAAGAAGCTGATAGTCAAAGGAATTTAAACTTCATATACTGTCGCAGGTTAAGTGGGAGTGCAATAGGAATGCAGCCCTTTTTTTTCCCTAAGGGTAGGACTGACACAAAGCACCATACTTTTTTTTTTTTAATTAGCATCTTGCAGGAGAATAAACTAGCTGCAATTTCAACATTTGCTTTTTCCCTCATTACCAGTACCCTTGTGTGGTTAATTACCTGCCACAGGCAATTATGAAGATCAGAAGGGCTATCACTGTATGTACCCCCAGTCCAGCATCTTGGATGGATCAAGTTTGATGGGGAAAGGAGAGGAGTGGATATAAAAAGATGTGGTATGCCACTGCTTTTCCTCTCTTGTGAAATCTAAGGGTCATAGAGGCCTCAGTGAAAGCTAGAAGAGCCCAGAGGCTGCTCTAAAAGAAATGTCATTCAAAAGCTCATGAGGATCGCTTAGAATAACCCAGCTAGTGCTGCACTACCACTAGTGAAGCCATGCTCCTTAAACAAAGCAATGCCTTCTCTTGTACCACTGGCGAAGGTAGTAAAAAGCCCTGGCAACCCCTGCTAAGACGGCAAAGCAAACATGCACTAGGTGTGAGGTGGTGACAGGACTGAAGTCACTAGGGTGGAGCAGACTTGCTGTGTCCACCTTCCTGCTGTCCACTGCTGTCTCCAGCTTTTTCCCCTCCTCCAAGCAGGTAGCGCCTCCCATGGTGGGCGCTTACATGGCTGCGAGGCCTCTCGCCCTTCTCAGTTTAAAAGGGAGGTAGGGAAGTATTTTATGGAATCAACAGGAAAGGTGGAAAAATTAACAAGGATGTACTGTAGGGAGGAAGGGGACAGAAGATGAGGAAAGAAGACACAAATTCACTGAGATGCCAGAATCCCATTTTCTCTAGAACCTTGATTTTTATTTTTACTAGTGTCAATCACTAAAAATGACAATGCTGGGCCTGTAACAAGCATGCCATGGGCATAACCAATGCAGACGGGAGGGAACACTGTCTGTAGCAGCAGGTGTTACTGGTTATATACTCGTGCAAAAGTGAAGCCACCATCTCTGTAAGAAGTGCTGGTTGTCCTGGAAAGTAGCAGCTTGATAATGGAATTATTAACAGCCCTTAACCAGAGAGGACTGAGTCAGTGCCACTGTAATAAGTGACATTTGCTGCTTTCCTTAAAAGCCAGGGTGACCTGACAGTGGCACATGTAAAACCCACCACTCCTACAGTAATAATTGCTTTGTCAGAGCTTCAAGCAGATGACAATAGCACTTAAGACACCTCTACACAAACAGCGAGGTATTGATCCATTTCTTATCAAAGTGGTCTCGGCAGCGCAGAGACAGGTCAAGTAACATTCAGAAACTCTTAAGGCTTAAAGAGCCCCCTGCCTCTTGCTGCGGCACACTCAAAACCCACTTGCAAAGTCAATACAAGCAAACTTCTGATGCCAGCAACAAATATGCGATAATTAAGTGAAAACTTAAATCTCTGTTTGACTGTCAAATATGCAACTCATAACGCTTCTGAGAGAAATTCTACATACACAGCCACAGAGAAACACCCACACGCTTGGAAAGAGGGAAAAGACAGGGAGGTGTCAGAAGTGTAATGTACTGAAGGTGCTGGGGGTCAGAACGCACAAGTCCTGTGATCCTGGTGACAGTTTCTTATAAGAGCAAGGGAAGTAGCTCCGTGGTTCTGTACACAGAACCACTCTATTTATCTATTTATTTTTAAGGTACATTTCAGGAGCAAAGAGAAGCTTTACTTTTTGGGTAATATCTTTTTCAGAAAACCTAAAGCCTTCAATCTGTGCTCTCTCCAGCTCCATGCCAGGAAAACAGCACATTGTGAGAAGATACTGGCTTATTCTGAGGCAGGAAAGGGTGAATACATGAATTTGCATTTGCAAACTGTGTGAGATCCAGCATCAGTGATGAAAGAAAACAGTTCACACCTATGAAAACTAAGACCTAGATGTGCGAATTATACTTTAAGATAGGACTAGACAACCAGTGAGTCACTACCCACCCCCCAAACAGCCTCTCTAAATGTGAGCTGCGTGCCCTTAAAGGCAGAAGAGGATTTCTTACTAGGAGGGTCATCATGCAATGGTTTTGCAAGGTTCAGCTAGGTAACTTGAGGATTCTGCATCTAGAGCAGCTGTGGATTTTAAAATATAGATTCTAGACAACCTGAGTGCCATAAACCCCTTTTCAAGAGAACTGCTGCATAGCTGGGGTTTGAGATTATCTCTGTGATTCAGAAATAAAAGATCTTCAGCTGGATGGGACTTCCCAAGAGCCTTGAGTGCCTTTGAAACCAGTGCACATCCAGAATTACGTCTGCCCCCATGTGAACTGAGGGGTCCACTGTAATAGCAGCATGGTCAAGTACAAGGGCAGTTGCCTAGGTATGAAGCCCTTGCTTGTACCATTAGGAGAGGCTGGTGTGATCAGTGAGGGCAAGACAGCAGGTCAGGAGGGTCTGCTGAGGTGGCAAGCTGACCTGTACAGCTGTGGGCTGGCTGTAGCAGTGGTTCTTGTTCCATCTGTGGCCCTGGAAGCCCTCACTTACTGCAGCCATCTCAGTTCCCCCTGAATGCAAGCACACCATTGTCTTATGAGAGGCCTCCATGAATAAGGGGAATGTAACACTTTGATTTTCTTCTAATAACTAGCAAAGGAACAGATATATATATTTTTAAACAGTACCTTAAGCAAGGAAAAAAGCTATGTATTTGGTCAGTGTTCAGCAGGGGGCTTTCTAATGAAAAAAGGTACCATTTCAGAGATCATATAATGTTCAAAGCTGCTATTCCCACTCAGATAATAACGAGCAAGGTCAGCCTCTGCTGGTTGGGTTCAGTGTTTTGAAATTACATTTTGGGCTGTGAGGCTTCCCTCTGACATCCCAACCAACCGGTCTGCACGGAGCGCACACGCCACTACAGAAAGTTCCAGCTGCAATTAGCTGGTGAGGTGACACAGCAGGCAAGGCGTGAAACTAAATTTCAAAAACTGCCAAACTTGATCAGCAAGGTTCCTCCAATGCCTGCTGCGTCATTTCCAAGCAACAAGAGAGCAGCATCGCAGAAGCTTAACCCTTTCCATCGACAGAGGCTTGCACAGAGAGGACACAGAAAACACCAAACCCCACTTTCCTCCTCCTGTCTTGCTTCCAGCAAACCCCAACCAGGTGGTTTCTGCCTGGGCTTTGCAGGCAGCAACCACCTGGAAAGATCTCTTTATGTTGGAAATTTCCCCACTGTAAGACTGCAGTGCTGCTTCACTTCTCCATGTAGATTCCCCCCCCAGTTCTTACAAAAAAATGCGAAGGTACCTAGTTCCATTTGATCAAAGGCACGTGACACCTAACCAGGGCTGTCAAGAAACAAAGGGCTCACCACTGGCAAGTTCTGTGTGTGCTGCATGGGTGAGGATTAGGAAACGAGAAGTAGTGTTGCAGAAGTAGAAAAAGTAACATCTGAACACTCATCTGTTTCAATGTGATCACAAAGGGAATTACAGAATCACAGAACGGTTTGGGTTGGAAGGGATCTTAAAGGTCATCCAGTCCTAACCCCCGTGCCATGGGTAGGGACATCTTCCACTAGACCAGGTT
>JBAFWW010041290.1:0-24543 GCA_036873685.1 Agapornis canus
TTTTTTGGTTTGGTTTGGTTTTGGTTTGTTGTTTTTTGTTTTTTTTTTCTTTCCCCATTTTAGGAAACAATGGAATAGTTACCCAAGTGTAGGAGAACATCTGTGAAGTGTGGAGGCTACATGTGTTCTGCTACATATCCTTGCTTTGTGTGGTTGGAAAAGGCAGTAAGACAATGCAGCATTTCTGGAGTTCAGAGATCCCCATTGGCAGGGATCCCTTTTATAAACATTCTGTTTCTGCCATCAGATAAAGAATTTTTTAAATCTGGAAAACACTGTCTCTTCTATAACTTAGTGCCCATTTCATTATATGAAAGACAATTTGTATGGTTAAGGCAATTCCTGGTTTTAAAATACAAAAGGTAGGAAAACTAATTGCTCTAGGTGAGTTAAAAACTCATCCTTGTGTATCTGCTGTTATAGTAATGCAGATAATTGTAGTCATTTAATTAAATCCTGTATTGTGTCTCGTGCAGTGGGATGGGAGGACCACCTACTTTACCACTCTGAGAAATTTCTATGGCTTAGTGCTAGCACTTTGTGAACGGATAGCTGCATGCAGAACATACTGGAGTCACTGCTTCACAGAGAAGCGAAAACTCACTTAGCAATTGACTGGCAGTAGCTGGTGCAATGGTCTGCAACACGCTTCCTGCCAGAATGCATTGTATTCTTGAAATGTGAGAGCTGCTGCCTTCATGGGGAGAGCTTCTCCTCAGTATGTTGCCATCATGTTGACTACAGTTTATAGTCTGGGCTGGCTGCCCTTTTTCTTTCCCTTCCATACACCCAGTTGAAGCACTGTTTCAAGTGCGTATGGCTTTTTCTTTCCCCGTTGATATAACAGAGCAGAACCTTTCTGTATAGCAACTTGTTGCACTGTCACCAAGAACAAATGTTAGTTGTGTTGCTTTCTGAATACTAGAAGGTTGTAAGTAGGAGAACTGTGTAGGTTATTTGAAACAGTTCTGAAATGACATGTGTTCTGCAGCTTTTGCTGCCTGCATGATAATTACCTTGTAGCAAGTACTGTTCCTGGTTAAAGATTCATGAGCGTCTTAGAGACTGCTCCCACAGGGCCTGCAGAATTCCAGTCTGGCTGGCAGTAAAGATCATTCTGGCCCCTCTCCCTTATTATTTTTCTACCTAGAACAGATTTTGCCTCTAACATGTGTCAGAAATTTGGGGAAGATTTGACTGCTAGGGCAACGGTAAATTGGCATCCCTGTCTGACTCCTATTACATAAGATAAATATCTGTAATATATTTTTATTCCCTTGAATTGGTATTCCTTCATATACACATAGCACATGCAGTAGCCATGATCATATTGCATCTGTGTATTTGCTGGAAGACAGAGAATGAACTTCTGTTTGGCTGGAAGGATTGATGCTTTCAGCCTGCACATCCTTGAATGTGTCCTGATTCTTTGCTCTTTTCATAGACATGGATGCCATGTCCAAAAGTATTGAAGTACTTCTGGTAGGTAATAAAAGCAGGTACATACTAGGAAACACTACAGGTGGAAGGGATAAATACATCTTTTTCCTGCCACTTGTTTGGTGTTACTGGTGTGTGATCAAAAGAAAGGACTGACCTGATTTTCTACAGTGCTCAGTACCCACACATCCCAGTGAAACTGATGAGAAGTGCAGGAGCTTACTGTTTTTGAGATCAAGCCTAGAATATGACTCATAATGCTGCGAAGGAGATACTTGACAACTAAATAAAAATATATACAGATAGACAATACCAAAGCATTTCTGTTGAGCATTTTATTGTGCAGTAACCTTTCAGGTGATGTTTCTATCACAAAGCTGCAACTGCTGTATAGGTCTTACAACAGTTTCATTGAAACAATATTTTCTATATTTTAACTAGAGCATCCTTGTATGTAGAGAAAAGAACTGCTGTATGTAGTAATCACTTCTATTTTGAACCAGGCCTTTGCAAGATGCTGGCCACAGCTCTGCACTCTGGAGGGTAAAATTCATTTAGGCTCAGAGTCAAGCATTCTCACTTATTTGTACTTGATGCTGTGGCCTGTGCGTTGATGCTGCTGCTGCACACTGGTGCTTCACTTAGCTGTATTGCTACGTCTGTAACACAGCCTATATCTTGAAATGGTGAATCTTCCCAGGGCATGGAGGAGGAGGAGGCACAAAGCCAACCGGGCGAGGTACTTTGTCATGCTGAGCAACCTCTGCAACTGCTCTCTTTGCTACAGATTTTGCAGAGAGCATGGGAGTAGGAAATTCTGAAGAGCTGGATTCAGATGCAACAGGGTTATTGTGGGAGAGCCTGAGATTGTGATTTGTGAAGCCCTGTACAACACTGGGCACCAGTCCAGCTGACGTATCTTGGCCTGGTTGAGTGTAGGTAACTCCAGGCTGGAAAAGAAGAAGTTTGTATTTGTGTTCAGTATCTTGGGATTCATAATAGAAACATCACTGACCTCTTAATAGGTACCCTGCTCCAAACTAGATATAGACCTCCAATCACGTACAAAATATTCCTGACATCACAGAAGTTTGATTTGCATTTTAACACATACACAGAAGCCCAGGAACACATTTTTAATATCAGACAGATCATTAGTGCCAAATTCTGTGCTATGTGAACTTTCAGGGCCACCTATGCAGCTGGTGAAGCATTCAAACCTATCTGTCTTATTCTTTATTTCATATACCTCCTAGACGGCTCTTGTGTTACCAAGAGCTCTGGTCCATAGAAAGTATACAACCACCACCTAGCCCTTCTCAAACTAAATGGAGACTAAATTACCTGGAGAGCACCCTGGAGCTAGCATATATATGTTTCCCTCCTGTTGCTATAGCAGTGCAGGTCAGGCTCCCTGAATTCAGTCTCATCTAAGGACTACTAGTAAAAAAAAAAAAACCCAGATGATCTCATCTACCACTATGGCTCTTTCATGTTTTACATCTATCTGCCACATCCCCCTAACTGATGAGAATTTGGTTCCCTTTTCTCCATCAGACATGTGAAGCTTCCAGATAGCTAGGACAAAAAACTGGAAAAAAAAGTATGGATGTCAGAGATGACATAACTCCTTTCACAGAAATCCATAGGATTATCAGGAGCTACTTTACCTTGGTATTTTAGGATACAAAATTAAACTGAAGTAATCACAGATAGCAGAAGAAGTAAACAGTTTTGTAGGCTAGAATACTCTGGAAAGGAAGGGAATATCTGGTGTTGGTACCTGATGTCCATAGAGTTGACAGGCCACTTTGAGATCCTGTGAGGGTTGTGTTACCATTGTTGCTATGCAGAAACCAAAATTCTGGCAAAGCAGAACACAGTCAATAGAAAATAGTTATAAAATGCAGGAGACCTGCATCACAATTTTTAGTTATCAGTATATTTAGAAATGGCTACTACATCTTCTCATGTTTTAGCTGAGCGGTAAAGTGCTTGCTTTTTTGTCTTTTGGACAAAAAAGCCAAGGTGTTTAAATGCCTAACCATCAAATATGTGAAACTCCTGCACTCTTCTAGAATAATATCCTTTGTATGTCTGGATACGATGGAGGGAAAGAATATATAGGAATCTTCCCACCCACTAAAACTGCTTAGGACTCAGTTTGATCAGAAAGAAAAAAAAATTAGCATTATAAAGTGTATAATTCTCAAGAGCCTATATGTCAGAACAAAGCAAAAAACTTAAATTATAGGAAGGTGAAACGGTCTGCCCTTTTGCTATGTGTTTGTGTACTGCTCAGTATAAACAGACTGATTTTCTCAGATGTTCATGATGAAAATATACACATATATATATTCTGTTGATTCAAAATATTTTGTATTAAAGACATTTTAGTCCTCAAGCCTTTTTGAAATTTATTCAAATACATCAGGTTTCAGTGCAGATACTTCAGAGAGAAAAGAAAGGTGTGATATAGCTTTAGGAATTATATATTGAAAAGCATGTAGTGATGGTATACCACTCTTGTACTTTTATCATCACAAAGGGCTATTCCTGCACAAGTGTGAGCACATCACAGTATGCTGCTTTTCCACCTCTACTTACAGACTGATCTTCAGGCAGCAGTTGACAAGCCTCCACATTAACTTTAGCGACTTCTGCTGAGCAGTTTGTGGCAGCCACAGCAAACTCAACAGAGACAGCATGCGTTGGGTGATACTGTTAATACAGGAAAATCATTTAAATGACTTTGCACAGAGAGATCTGCTGAGAAAAGATGCAAATGTTGTGGCTTCTAACTCTGCATCTCTCATTGAAATGAAAAAGAATCCTGTAGCTAAAATGACACAAAATGCTTAGAAATCAAGAGTAATTCAGTAGGGCAAATAAGTGCAAGGTCAATCTGTTTGCAAACATACCTAGTTAGTACTGCACAGTTACCCCTGAAGAAATATTCGTGTTCACAAGGAAGGCAGACATAGTTTTAGCAATTACCTGTATTTTGGCTCTTCCAATCTCAAGGAGTCTGAGGTAAGCATCAGCAGTTTTGCTGTTGTGGTCATTGAGTGCAGTTGTAACAGCTGTTAATACCTCAGTGTTATTCAGATTTGCCAGCAGTGGACAGTTAGGGCAGAGTTGGAGAACATCTTCACTTGAGTCTGCAGGAGGAATCAAACAGATTATGTTTCGATCCGATTGGCTGTTTTGAAAGGCATTGTAGACCTGTTCAGTCACAGAAAATACTGTTTCATGATCAGTCCCAAATTATAGCGGAATTTTTTCAGTACAGACTATAGATGGCAGTGTTTCACACGGCTTGCCCTATGTAAGTCTGCAAGTTAAAAGCTCTGTGGTCTTCAGCAGCGCATTTCGAATGTTCTTACTCAGGTTTTAGTAAATTTTCTTCCAGGCAAACTATCCATGACATCAACAAAAATATGTACCAGCTCACCCAAGAAATGGTGGGAAAATGAAGACATTTTCATTTATTGGGTTGTTTTTTTTTTTTTCCATGAGTGTGTTATTTCATTCACTCACCAGTTTTGAAAGTAGTACTAAAGATAACTCATAACAGAGCAAAGAGATCTCATGTGATCAGTGGCCATATTGCAAATGCTGGATTTAGTAAATAAACTACATCTGGCAAAGGGGCTCTGAATATCAGCAAGCTTCAGTAAATTCAGACCGATAAAGAATCAAATTCTCCAGGCTAAACTTCTTAGTGAAAAGTCTCAGTACCAGTAAACTCTAGGTCAAATATAGGGCTTGCTCCCCAGAGAGTCTTATAGTATCTTAATAGTCCCAGTAAGAAGGAGCAAAGAGAGAGGGCTGGGTTTGTAGGTGAAGGAAATTAGATTCAAACTTAAGTAACCAAGTATTTACCTGCATGTGAGTGGCATTTACTAGCAAGTACAGATAATATTCCATTCACCCTCTGCAGTTTGACATCACAGTCACCTTCAACTGCCTGGACAGAGTAAAAAATCAAAGGGTTACATTGTTCAGATAAATAAGAATTTATGAAAAGGGTGACTATTTCTAGATTCAAAAGAGCAGATCCTGGCAGAGTGTTCCTGCCAACTTCAGTCTGATTGCAAAGATGCTGCTGAGGCATGTCCGGATGCCTGTGATTTTGTAAAACACAGACCAGAGCTGCAAAATTTGGATCCAAATCTGGATCTCAAAATATCAGAAGTGCCAGTGTAGCCAGATTATGCACATTTAATTCAGGTTTCTCTCTCATAAAGAAGAAGAATATGAATACTTTTGAATTAAGTCCTTCTGCAGAGCATTTTGATAACATTCTCACTAATCTCAGCTGATCAGTGGCCATGCTAACAGCAGTGTTCTGCCTTGTGCAAGCTGGCTCACATGAAATGCTATCCAGCAGGGGAGATGTCAAAGGCAAAGCTGAAGTCTTTGGGAAGAGAGAATAGTTAGAGTTACCTCCCTCAAGATGGAAAATGGGATCTGAGCCCTGATGAATACAAGTGTGGATCAGGATTCAAATTTAGTCATGAACTCTGTGAATTGGGCCCCATTCTAGAAACAGCAGGCTTAAATTGTCAATTGCTCTCTAAGTTTTCTTCTTAGAAACCTGTACTCAGACAACACTTCCACTCTATGGTTACGGAAAGCTTTTCACAGTTGGATGGCGCTTGCATAAGAACAAAATATTTGAGGCCAGTAAATTCCAGCTGGGCATTCCTTTGAAGGCAAACCCCTGTCTGAAGGGAATAGCTCTTCTGTAGTCTTGAACAGCACTAGGTGGCTAGACTTGAAAGAATTTCACTAGATAACACCCCACGTGTAGCCAAAGGAAGGTTGTGTTTGCACAGATTCACCACCTGCCCTGTCTATGGTTCACAGTGATTCAGTGCCATCTGGACTGACCATGAAGAGTTGAATGTGGAGGCCCTAAACAATGCCTCATGGCATTTGTGAACTGTATGTGGAATGTTCTGCTGACAGTGACCTTTCCTCTTCACATAAAAAGACATAAAAGAAAACCAGGAGAGAAATCTTTCATGACATGAAGGCAACAAAATCATCAAGGAGGTTACAAGTGATTGGTTGGTTGCAAACTGTAACAGTGATGCAATATTTGCTTGGAAATCTGATGATAGCCTCTAGCATCAACATACTGAAAATACACCTCTGGACCAAGCTAGTAGTGTTTTAGATACTCACATGTTCTGTGAAGCTCCTTACTGTGCAATTTGCAAGAGGCGTAGGGCTGAGAATGGGGCATGTGGTCTCCAATAAGTCAAGTTCAAGAAATATTATGTCATTATTCAGCCCCTAGAAAAAAAAACAACACAGGAACTGCAGTAATTACTTCAAAAAACATCATCAGATTTCTTTTCTGGAGCTGTGCTGTGGTCTCTGTTGCTCATTACCATTGGGTAGCTTCAGGTATACACTAAAGTAACTGAGTAAGTCTTTATTATCTAACTTCATAAGAAGTAGGACACAGGTTTTTTAGCTGGAGTAAGTGTCATGGTCAAGACAGTCACACTGATATTTTTTCCAGCTAAGGAACTAGCCTATAAATTTTGGAAAACACCCTGTATGTAGTGGTCACTTCTCTTAAGTTAACTTGATTTTTTTGTTGTTGGGTAGTTTTAAAGAAATAACAGCTGTCTTTGTTGATGAAAAACCTTTGTGTTTCTAAAACCAGATACCAAATAAACACTGGTGCACATGGGCCTGTCCCGTTTAGTCCATTGGAATGGTGTTGAATTGCACCAGCTAAGTTCCAGCCCCAGTATTATTTTTTTTTTTTATGGACTGCAGGATATTTTATGGTTGTTTCTGAACCTTTGCAACTCTAACATAAGACATGTGAGGGGAAGGGCAGAATTGAGCTTCCCTAGCTCCAAGGTTGACTCTGAGGTTTGAGTCATGAGCAATTACGTTTAAACCAATAAAGTTATTTTAGTATGAAAGTATTAAATATGATCAAAGCAGTGTCACCAGTGTTTTTGTGTGGGTAACTGTGGGCATGCTTCTAATCTTGTTAGTCTGTTTTAGTCTTTTGTAAATTACTTTGGTATCCTCTCATAACAAGTAGAAAACAACCATGGAATTTCAGTTATGTTAATAGTTGGGAACTTTTTCAATGATTTGAGAGAATCATAGGTTCTGAATGGACACATACATTGTATTCATGACCATTTCTATGGCCTTTCTAGATGCTTACAGTGATGGCAATAGATCTTAGTGAAAATGAGATGCAGTTATTTCCATTCAGCTTCCTTGTCAGCTCAATAGGGTATTAGGTAAAATTAATGCCTACTACAAAATCACTAATCACATGGAATTATGATAAGTATGCATTTAGCCAATAAATGATTACCGGCATCATGAAGAGTATCTTTGCAGTTTTTTCTTTGGGTTAGCTACTGGGTTCATAAATCAATACTGTGAAGCACCTGCCCTAGCAAGCATACTACATTTCTAAACTCAGTCCTTTCGAGCATTGTACAAAAATATCTGAACATTTCTCTCTCCCCCTCTGTCCTGCTCTTTGAGAGATACATTCCAGTGACCTTAATTCTCAACTGCTACCAGGTGGCATTGCCCCGTTTAAATCAACAGAGCCATGCTGATTTACCCTGTGTGAGGATACAGCTCTTGGCAGGGTTTGTTGGTCATTTCCAGCATCCAGGTTAGAGCAGTGCTCCGTCTGCAAAGCTCCTCACTTACCTGGGGTAGCACGCGGATATTCTCGATTCTGTTTAAGGCAAACTTGTATCCATGCTGACTGTGGCCATTAATATAATTCACAGCTACTTCAGCTGCTGCTTCAGATTCTGGGTCATCACAGCCCAAGGGAGCAGGGGGAGCTGCTGGTACAGCTTTATGAATCGGAAGCTGAACAAGCAATATTAAAGCTACTAGTGCCTTCATGGCAGCTGGGGGAAAACAATCCCTTTCAGAAATAAAGATCTAAGAATACTGTTCAGATGGTAGCTAGGTGGCTAGAACTGGGGTCTCATTTATA
This sequence comes from Agapornis canus, assembly GCA_036873685.1. Taxonomy (NCBI): domain Eukaryota; kingdom Metazoa; phylum Chordata; class Aves; order Psittaciformes; family Psittacidae; genus Agapornis; species Agapornis canus. Next base: position 8,450 of record JBAFWW010041290.1, read on the forward strand.
TAGTACATACCACAGACTTTGCATGAGCACATGTCTGTTATTTGTCCCAGTTCCAAGAGGCATTGCAAACAACAAAAGAGAAAAGTAAATGTTAGGACATGAACCTGACTGATTAATATTGGCCAAAGTAAATTTTATCAGGTAGGATATTGCGAAGTCTGCTAAAGCAGCTGAAGGAGAAAGCGTCAGCAAAAATATAACAGAATTTCTAGACACTTTTCTACCAAACAAATACAGTGCATGCAAGAGAAATATGATCCCTCCTGTGTAGACCTAGACGATAGAGCTAATTGCACTTTCTTGTAAACAAGACACATTCTGTTAGGGCCAAAATCTCACCAGACAGCAGTCTAAATTGTGAGATCAGTAACATGGTAAACTGGAAAATGGAATTTGAAACAGTTCTAAAGATCACATTCAACAGTAAATGTAATTGTATAGCAGCTTTTGCTACTAAATTCATTTGGATTAGGAAATGACACATAGTTTCTAAATCTTTTTAATCAGCTCTTTCTTTTTCTGAATAATCTGAATATTTCCAGTAGTTCCTGGAATTTTATTTTTCAAAGCCAGGCATCTTGCAGAAAGTTTTCTGGAATATGTTGTACAGATTCGAGGATTTGGCAGAAAGGACTGAAGGGCACAAGAGTTTTAAGAATGTAGATGAAAATCAGCTGCTTAAATGCTGAGGAGTGCTGGACCCCTGCTTATACTTACATTCACAGTATACATGTTTACAAAACAGTAACTGAATAACAAAAATGTTCTGTGGATCAGAATATAACTTCTACAATGTAGCTGAGCAGAAATGGTTCAGTTGGACATGTTTAGTGATGAAGAAAGAGAATGGGAAAAGACTAAAAAGATGAAATGATCTTTTTTGAGCTGTATGGGTTGAGGTAAGTTTTTAATACTGGGATTTGCATATTGAAGAGATTCCTGGGGAAAAGAAAGGCTTTTCCTCTCTCTTGCTATAAAAAATTGCAATAAGCATGATTTGGTCCTTCCTGACACTTGAAGGAGGTGCTGTTTGGCATTTGTTCTCTTGTGTGGATGATCATTTGTCTTCTTGAGTTTGGCCTAGAACACTTTAAAGATGAAGGCTTGGTGTTCCAAAAACATATTCTGGGTAATCCTTGTGAGTATCTTTTAAATCATAGCAAATTTATTTTAAAATGTAGTCTCTTACTCTTTATTTTCAATCCATAGGTCAGTTTCTATCCTGTGAATCTTTTAATTCTCTTTTCTGATATGAAACATTGAAGGAAACTTCCAACAGGTGCGCGCTGAAACTGGTTTTCACTTCAGTATCGTATAATTACTGTTATTTATAAATTTAGTGTGATCATTACTCAGTTTCTTAGGTTACATCTTCTCCACTTCAGAGTTGGAAGTACTCGAGGATGTATAACATTTCTGCAGTCAAGTTCTAAGTATTCCTAAATATAATATATTTTTCTAAATATAATATATAACCCAATTCAGTCAACTTCAGGTTTCATTTTCAAGGAACAACTTAAAACCTCAAATAGCAAAACCAGGATTTATTATCCTCTTTCTTCCCTCTCAGTTGTCACTCACATGCAGTGTTTCATTTACTAAGCAGGACAAAAATTAAATACTTTGAAGTCTGATGTACCTCTTTTCATTTTCTCTGTAGGCTTACTGAAGACTTTCACCTCTTGGTGACTGTATGAATTTCTTTGCTGGCATAGAGAGGATCAAAAATGTGCCCACATGATTATTAATGCTTAGTGCAATGCAGAATGTTTGCAGCTAGCACTTTTTGGGTGCTTGTTATATGTGTGAGGAAATTGTTATTTGATTTTTATGCCTGCAATTGGAGTTTGAAATTGCAATTGAGTACTTTGGCTACAGGTAATACAACAAAGGAGCTTTCACATTTTGGATACAGACTCATACAGATCTGCCTGAGTATTCCCTTCTGAAAGTGAGATTCCTGATGTAATTTCCCTGCAGGCCTATGTCCCACCATGACTGGCCTTTTTTTGTCACCTTCACTTGAGATGCAGTAAAATAACTTCTCAGTGAACTCAGTGGAGAGCTATTCTCTCTCTGTCATGTCTGGAACATAGTAAAAAGTTGTCCTTTAGTAGTGGCTGCAAATAGTTCTTATGACACAAGAAAGTGAGCTAAATTCCATTGTCTCCTGGACAGAAGGTCACATCTAAACCCCATTGAAATGAACAAGCCTTTTACAGAATCACAGTATCATGGAATAGTTGACATTGGAAGAGACATCTGGAGGTCATCTTATCCAACCCCACTGTACAAGCAGGGCCACCTAGAGACAATTGTCCAGAACCATGTCTTTCGAGTACCTCTGAGGGAGACTCCACAGCCTCTCTGGACAGCTTATGCCCATGCTTGGTCACCCTCACAGTAAAAATTGTTTCCTTATATTCAAACATAACCTATTTCTGTTTGTGCTCATTGCCCTTATGACTGGGTACCTCTGGAAAGAGCTCAATCCTCTTGGCACCCTCCCTTCAGGTCTTGATATACATTAAGATCCCCCAAGGCTCCTCTTCCCTATGCTAAGTAGCCCCAGTTCTCTCAGCCTTTCCTCTTAAAAGAGATGTTCCAGCACCTTACAACCACCTTTGGACTCCTTTGCAGCACTGTTTCCAGTATGGCCCTGTCTCTCCTGTACTGAAGAGCTCAGAACTGGGCATAGCACTCCAGGTGTGGCCTCACCACTGCTGAGTAAAGGGAAGTATCAGCCCCCTTAACCTGCTGGCAACACTTTACCTAGTGCAGCCCAGGATACTGTTAGCCGTCTTTGCAGCAAGGGTACATTGTTAGCTCATGTTCCACTTGGTGCCCGACAGGACTCCCAGGTCTGTTTCTGCCAAATGCTTTCAAGCTAGATGGGCCCCAGCATATATTTATGCATGGGTTTTTCTTTCTCCAGGGTGCAGGATTTCAGACTTCTTGTTGAACTTCGTGAAGTTTCTGTGAGGCCATTTCTCCAGCTTGTCATGTTCCCTCTAGGTCAGAGCACAACCCTCTGGCATATCACCCACTCCTCACAATTTTTTGTCATACACAAACTTAGTGAGGGTATCCTCTGCCCTGTCATTCACATTGTTAATGAAGAAGTTAAACAGGACTGAACCCCAGTATTGACCCCTGGGGTACACTGCCAGATGGTCACACTGGCCTATAACTAGAATTTGGGCCACTGATCACTACTCTCCAGACCCAGCTATTCAGCCAGTTTTCAATCTACCTCAATCCACCTTTCACGTCAGTAGTGTTAGACTTTGGCCCTAGTGAATTAGGTTGCCTGAGAGACTTGACAAGGCTTGGAAGCAGAACAAGCTGGGTTTACTGCCCTTGTTATATAAAATATAGTATTGATTTTATGCTCAAGAATTGAGGCTCCTCTGAATCTTAGTTCTTAATAATTCATATAAACCACAATGGAAAGGTGAGTTGATGGTTTTTTTTTTTTGCTTTCTTTCTTTTTTTTTTTTTTTTTTTTTTTCTTGGTTGGATGCTTTCAACAACTGGTGATGATTGGAAACTTGCTGCCCCTGCTCAACCTCATCTGGAGAGAAAGCAAAGAATTACTTCTGCAAGATGTCAAGCTGACACCTTCCAGAGCTTAAAATTCAAACAAATTAAACAAGCAAACAGATAAATATCATCTTTCTAAAGCTTCAGATCAAAGTTAAACACTTGTGGGGATTTCTGAGGCTCTCTTTTCTGATTACTAAACCATCATTTTTTGGTAAAGCAGACAGAACTGTTCCAATTCTCTGCACCACATCAAAAGATGCATTTCTGAGCAGTCAGGCATTGTACAGTACTGCAAAACTTAATCACCTTTTGCTTTACACTTGATTAAGTACATTACTTTTGGATCATAGAGTTCACAAGATATTGGAACATCAGGGCTGTCTTCTATATAGCCATCACCTACACAGAAACCTGCGTGCTAAAGACAAGAAAATGTCTGCAGGGAAAATGTCAGCTAAAGTGACCAGTCTTGTCAAGGCAGCATATTGCTTCCTTAAATGACAGTATAATCAGCATTTAAAAATAAAGTGTATGAAAACCCATTACAGTCTGAGAAAAACCTCAACAAAAATTAGACTAATTGGTTTGCATAGTTTTATTGGCCCCTTTCCACTACATGGGCAAATCTTCAGCAGATACAAGTTGACTCAGATTCACTACAGTCCAAGTCCCTCAGTGTTCCCATACCAGAAAACCTGTTAAGTGTGAACAGATTTACCAGACTGTAATAGTAGAACATTATGTGTTTTGGGGGTTTTTATATGTATACTAGAATCTTTAAGAGAAGGAAGGCTGATCACATGCCATGGTCTGCTCTAGTATTTGCAGTTGAGAGATTCCTTATTGTGCAAAATAAAATGTGTAGACATGGCCTCTAATTTGAGAGCCTCTAGTTTTGAGTGGCCCGCTAGAGATACCTTCTCACTCAACTTTTCTGATCTCATTCTATTAATATCTATTTAATTTTTAACTGCAAAATGAAATAACTGTTTTCACTTTACTTCAGTAATCTGAAATAACTCACTGAATTTTGTGAAAAGTTTTGATATCACTGGGTAGAAAGATCTATTCAAAGCATAAGCATTAGAGGAATCTAAAACTTGGACAAATCAGATGCCAGTCAGTAAGAATTTAGGGATTCCTGGACTTAATGGAGATGTAGCATGATTAAAAGGGTTGAAATTTGGGCTCCGAGATTTAGTATTTATTATTTCAGAGAAATGTTGTTTGCTGGAGTTTCTTTTCAAAAACTGTACTGATTTTTTTTTTTGTTTTTTTTTAAAAAAAAGTTGGCAAGAATTCTGAAATTTTTCCTGTAATGAAAATTCTGACGTTTGACCCATACAAAGCCAACCAAGTCTATTTCTGTCCTGTTCTCTCTTGTCCCATTTTGCTCTTCTATTGTCTATGCCACTGAAATACTTGAGTGCCTTCCAGAAGTACAAGTGACATAACTAGCATTTTTTACACGAAAGTCTATTCTCCTCTTCCCAGTGGGAAGATTATATAAGATGTTTTGTCTTAGTGAAGTTTTTGATTGATTTAAATTTTCCTCACCATATCTGCATTTTCTCTGCAATGTGTGTTAATGTTGCAGTCAGTAACAAGAGCATTTTTCTGAGTTGAGTGTTTTCAAGCCCCTGTATGACTTACCCTGTGTTATGCTGTCCTGGTATGTAACACCCCCTTCCTAAATTTTTATACATTTTTACCCTTTTATCAAGGTCAAAGTTATTTATGTTGCCATGCAGCTCTTAACAGTGGGATATTTTTGCTTCAGCCCTGCAGGGATGTCATGCTTCTCTCAGTATCATGCCTATGCAATTTGATGGGTGTGGGAAAGCTCTGTTGGAGATGGATAGGTGGCAACTGTGAAATCAGAGATTAACAGCTACTAAAGTTTTTCTTTTGGCTTTATGGTATAGTTTGGGTTTACAGATTATATGGGTGCTCCCTGTGACAACTGCTCCATATCAGAACCTAGAACAAATAAAGCAAGATACTTGGAAAGGAAATGCAGAGCTGAATAGCAGGAGCAAACAGTGCATCAGACTGCAGAAACAGGGTATTTCACACTGAGTAAACAGACACCCTGCAGTCAAACTGACCTCTCCTTGTCTCCATGAACAGCATGTCAACTTAATTGAATTTAAACTCCACTCACTGTGAGAACCAATGACTGTCCTGGCATCACCAGGGTATCCACAGACACATGGCACCAGTTTAAAATGGCAAATTGGAGCATGCTGCATTAATTTCTTCTACTTACAGGAATGTCTGAAGATGTAAATGCACAATTGGTCTGGGTGCTGTCATGTTCTATGATGCTGTTAGTCTCTTTGATGGAGAACTCCACATGATAACTCCACATGTTATCTTCCCTTGCTGAGTTAAATTCTGAAATTTAGTAGCAAGTGTTAGGGAAACCTGCTGTGCTCTCTGGATTCCTGCATGCTCAGATGCAATGACATATTTTTGATGTGAGAAACAAAATTTGCTCTTGGCACTGTAAGTGCATGCTTTTTCCGCTGAGTTTTGTAGAAAAAGCTACACATTCGTTCTCATGCTGTGGCAGTCTAAGAACATGAAATTGTTACCTACTTACACTGGGCTACTGTTTTGACAGCGGTGCATGTTTTTCTATGTTGAGGCTGGTTGGCATGAGTGACAGGAGGGTTCACAATGTTACTTAGAGGCAGGACTAAGGAATGGCAGGTGAGAGGTTGGCAAACTGATATGCTTTCTCACCTTGGAGCACTCCTTCAGGAGCATGACAACCTCCATCAATATCCCAGTGAGATTTACATAATTCTGACAAGTAAGAGGGTTTTCAAAAACTTAAAGTTATTTATTTTTAGTGAGGCAGATGATCAGGAAGGTTTTTTTACTTCTACATGTCCCTAAATAACTCATTTATTCAACTCTTTCTGCTGCCTTCCAGCTACATGGATACAAACTGGAACTAGGATAGGAAACATGACAGGAACATTTCGATTTAATAGCATGGAGACAGTATACTAATAACACATTTGCAGTAGGGGAAGTGGGTCTTCCCAAGTAAGTGGAATTTGAAAGAAATTATATAGACATTCCTGCTTCAGGAATTTTACATGTTAGACATAGAGTATGGATGACTTTTATGACAACAAAGTAGCTATACTTACAGCTTTCCTTGCTTAATTTACACAACATCAGATTCACAGCAAACAGGAACTCCAGGCTGTCAGGAGCAATAAACATAAGGACTTCTGAGTAGACACAGGTGCCCAGGTGACCTTCTCCTTAGTGTCTAAAAGAAAGGGAGATGTGAATGTAAACATTGTGAGCTGATTAAAAGCAACATCCAGTGACACACTTATATAAAGAGGTGCAGATCAACACCTTTTCCTCATATGTTTGTGAATTCGTTAAATTTTGTAATGTCAAAGAAAAAAGAGCTATGTTTTTTTTTACAATTAGCCCAGAAATTCTGAACCTAAAAGTGATGTTAAATCCTGCCAGTTAGAATGTGTACATATAGCTGGCTAGTGCAGAATACTGCTTTTGTACTTGCGGATTTATGAATAAAACAGGTAAAGATAACTCACAGGACTGCTTTGGTGAGGCTACAAGATTTTGTAGTGGGCATCTCAGCCTTTGTCTCTGGCATATCCCCTCTACTGTTCTGTTGAGCATTGTTAGTCTCAATGAGTTTCTGATTTTTCCATTCATTGTTTCAGTTTTTCATTGCTGGTGGCAGCACGCTTTCCCTGACACACAGGTCTGTACCTTGAAGGGAATCTTGTGTCTTTTTGAGTTCTTTTGTTAGCACAATTAGTCTGGGTCTACATTATTATTTTCTTTCTTCCAAACATATCTGAAATCCCTATTTCATCTGTCACTATAGCTCAAAATGTTCATATAGGCTAATTTCCTTATAATATCCTCTTAAGCACAACCACTGTTCATACTTCCTATGCTAGTCTGATGAATATGTCATTGTATCTCCAAGCAGTTCCCCATTAATGAGAACATCAAACTCAATTTTCTCTTCTTATCTGCAAGGCTCTGGCTAAGACCAGACCTTCTTGTTCAACTGTTCACCTGGGGCTCACCTCACCCCCTCTGCCATCACAATCTCTTTGAGCTGTTCAGCCATGTCACTGACAGGTATGTCTCTCACTCTCTTCAGAAAGAATCCCATTTCTCAGCTTGTCCTCGAGGCTATCACCTCTCTGAATTCTCACAGGGCCCTTCTCACATTATCTCTAGTAATGTGTTACATGACTTTTAAACTTGTGTTTGTTACACAGAAGGTGACACACTGGAAAAATTTAGGATTCCAAAAGGCAAAATGTTTGAAAACCACCTGAAATGGTGAGTTTTTCTGCTGCATTTCTGTTTTGTCAGCTATTTGCCTAATCTGCCTCTAAGAGCACACATGGAAATGCCACTCTCGGGTTTGCCATATCTTCTTTGCTTACCAAGAACAGTTTGGTATGAAATATTTCTTTGGAAATTATGCATGTTTGGCATATGTAAGGAGGTAGGAAACCATTTTGTAGTCCACACACAAGTCTTGAAAGCAACATTGTCATTGGGATACCTGGAGGAAAGCCTTTCACTGTGAAAATGGAACATGTAGTATTTACTTGCTACAGAAAAGGAAATTAGTTCATACATTTTGAAACCTGTGAGTTCCTAGCAGAAAAGTTGTTAATACTGGAGTTAAACATTTCTATTTATCTTACTATATAACTCACCTGGAACTCAGCTACAGTTGTTAGGATGCATTAACACAGAAACATAAGGTTTGACTAGGATCATGGTGTGGCAACTCCCAGGTACCTTCTGAAAGGAAGCAAGACTTTTGTTAACTTTGCACCACTAAGAATACAGTAGATGTCATTTGCCTGAAGTTTCATGATAAATTATTTGCTTCATTGTATGAAGCTTACATTATGCTGTTGTATAATGCTGCAAGTTAATTATTCAGTTTTTGAGAGAGCTGCTGTGTATTGGTTAGAAATCTTGCAATCTGAAATCTCAGTAGGTTTTTCCAGAGGAAATAATTTTCTGAGCTGAAGTACTTGAAGATTATTGTGTAATGTTCTGTGTGTATTATAGGAATAGGTAGAGAAAGAGTGCTAAAAGGGGATTTCTTTGCCTGAAATTCCCCACTACTGTCAGTGTTCATGTCTTTCTCAGCTTTTGATATAGCTCTGCAAGTCCTTGAGAGTCAGACACTTGGGTCAGGCCCATGGAAATGCCAGTACAGATGTGCTACATGTGCTATGGAGAGTTAAAGCACAGTTGCAAAGATCTGCTAGAGACTATTTGTGCGCAGAGAACATATTCCCTGCTCTGTAATCAAAAGCCATTCTTGGCTGGGGGAGATCCCTACAACAACATTCTTGCCTCCCCTTGAGAAAAAGAAGCCAATGATTATTCTGTTACCCTTCATTATCATTCAGTGTGGTATAAACTGGCCAGGACTTGAACTCTCAAGTGCCCAGGAGGGCCAGTACATGAATATACCTTGTGTCAGCAGAGGCCATTTCAAATAATACAGATGATGACAGATTGATGTTGGTAGCTCATTAGGCAAAGCACTGACCGAGACATCAAATTCCTTTCAGCAAGAATATGGCTGGACTGTTTGCTGTTGTGCTTTAATGGAGAGAAGCATTTTTCTTCTTTGATTTCGCTTGCTTCCTGCTTCCCATGTTTGCATCAGACAGTGCCGGCTATCAGATCTGTCATCATGTTTGACTTTCCTAATGTGAACAGCTGTGCCAGAAGAATCAAGGTGTAAAGCTAAACCCAATCTGTAGATATAGTATATATAGTACATTTCAACAAAAGTCCTGTGTTCACAAGCCTCCTGTGGCATAGTTTTTAATATAACACTTGGTTTCGAGCTCGTCCAGATCCAATAGTACAGTCTTCCCAGCTGTGCTTGAAAAGATAGAGAACAGATTTCTGAAACAGTGTAAGGTGTATTTAGATTGCTGTCTCCTTGACATGCTAAGTCCTGCTCTTGTGAATTATGCTTTCACACTTTTGGGGCATGCCCTAACCCATGTGGTTAAGCTGGTAGCCTGTGGGCCAAATCTGGCCTTCTGCATCTTCCTGAAAAAGACGGGGAGCAGTTTTCCAAAAAGCAAACACTGCCACAGTTCTTTACCTACCTGTCACAGTCCAACAGAGAAAGCCAGGTGACTTCTGCTGCCATCACCTTCCTCCCCAGGGATCTTTCTAGGAAAGCAGACAGAGTGCACTGGGCAACTGCAGAGAAGAGAGGGAGGACCAAGATTTAGTGGGGGAATCCCAGACCATATTTGGTCCGTGTGCCCAGCAAGGATGAAATACTGTGCAGTCTGGGGGCTAAGGGTAAATACATCTGAGGCAAGTTTGCCACTGTGACTGCCCAATAAGAAGGGCTAGCGGTGATGCCAGAGAAGGAGTCCACAACTGCTGAAAGGAGCCACGGAGATGAGATGGACACCCAAAGGAAAAAAATCAAAGCAGGGAAAGGAGGGGAGTGTTCAGCAACTGAAAAGACCCTAGAGTCAGGATGGGTGCTCAAATAACTGGAACTCTGATGGTTGCCTGCTGCAAACAGCTCATTAGCCCCTGTGCATACCAAACAGTTGATCCAGCCTCCTGGTACAGAACCATCTCTGGAAGTTCTTTGCAGCCATGCAGTTTTGTGGCTTTGTAATTCAATAAGTAATCTTACAATACACTGGGTACTTTATCCTCACAGCCAGTATCTTACTCTGTGCTTTTCATACCCAAAATGATTCCAAAAACTGTAAGGGTAATAATCCCTTTGAGGTAGGAAAAGGCAAACATTGCATTATACAAAATACAGACCTGTAATAAACACCACTACCATTCTAGCATGGTAAATGTCACAAATGGACATGATTACTATGGTCCAAAAATTCTTTTAAAGTGAATATGCATTTTTCCCTGTTTACTATAGTTTGCTCTGCTGTTAGGACTTTGTCTTTCAGCTGAGGTCTAAAGTATACCAATAGTGTAAATTGCAACACCAGTGATGAATTGTTTTAAATAGAACTGGCTATAAATAAAGTCAATGAGAAATGATGATATGGGGCAGGAGTAGCCTGTCAGACATTTCCCACATCTCAGTGCTGCGCTAGACATCTTAAATGAAAAGATTAGTGTTAACATTATGTCTAATGTTACTACTTTGATGATTCACATGCCTTTTATTGATTTTGTTTGAATTGAGTTTGTAACTGTTGGGTTGGTCTTAATTTATATTACCAGTGGCCAAATGCACTGTTTTCTTAGTAACACTTGCATTACTGAGAGCTAGATGCAATGACAGTAACTGTGCCTGGCAGTCTACCATCTGGGTACAAGCTAATAAAATAATCATCTGCATAATTCTGGAAGTCATTGCAGATACTGGGGGAAAAATGTATGGGATTTGATCTGAAAATTGCAGGCAGCCCAGTAGAATAATAAGGATATAAATAATTTCCCCTAAAATCCTGGAATTGTCTCTGGTGGGATTTGGTTTACATGCATCATGGAGCTGCCTATGTTAACTTTGCTTTGATATCAAAGGTAAATACAGGCTGACTGATTAAATAATTTCTATTCAGTTTTGCTGAAAATAAACTCTAAGTCAAGATGAAATGAAAAGTTTCTGCTCTGTATTATGACAATAATGAGGGGGGAACCCCTTTTCTTGGTAAATAATAAACTATTAGGGCCTACAGACTCAGTCAACTGTCAGGATCAATATGCATTTGTAAGGAAACAATTAATCGCTTTCCAAGGAATGTATGCTCTTTGGCTTCTTCTGCATTCTGAAATCAACTGTAACCCACCCCAAAGCTGCCCGCAAATAAATCCAGAGAAAGTAATGTTCCCTTGAGAAGTATGTGTCTGTGAGAAGATGTGTGTGGCTCCAACATGTTAACACTAGATTTTATTCAGTAGTAACTTCCCCTGTTCCAGCCAAAAACCTGTTCTGTAGCTGGGGCTTAACACAAAACACCTTATTTTGGGGCAGAAGTGTCTACACATTAGGTTATTTCTGAAATAGCTAGTTCCATATTCAGTTCCCCCTCTGTCTCCTTCCAGTTTATATTTACCAAAAACACTGGAGAGGGTGCAGTAGTGCCTCTGGAAAAAACATTTGTGCAATGAGCTAGACTGGTCGGTATCTTGAGTAGAGCAGAGAGGCCAACTGCAGATCTGGTATTTTTGATTTTAGACACCATAAATTGAAACTTACCAGCAACTAAATCTGAAAACAATTGAGGGAGGGAAAAATAGGAAAGCCCATTAAATTCCACTGAAACTGATTGGGTTGGAAGAGCCAGTTTGAAAGTTTTGTAGATATTTTAGAAAACATTTCTCACTTACTGGCTGTGTTTACAACCTGTCCCCTCAGACTAGGGACAATGTGGGAAAGTTAACACTAAAGATTGTATTTAGGCTTTTGGGTGATGGATATTTGAACAGAGAACTTGAGCTGTGAAACCAGTTTAGCCAAGTGTGAAGGGACTACAGAATGGAAAGTTACCAAGAGCAAAACAAATATCAAAACAGTGCTAAACAGACTTGCTATGGGCAGCTTATGGTAGGAGAGAGGGACAGATGAACAGGTTTTCCTAGAGCAGAAGTTCAAGTTTGCTGTGTAAAAAAGGTCAAAGAAATCAGACCTGAGCAGAAAGCTGTCCATGTTTTTGAAGAGAAGCTATTAAGGCAGAAGAACATGAGCTGAAAAACCAAATTTGCTTCAAAGTAGCTAGGAACTAGGGGAGGTGCTGTGTATGGGATCAAATACATTTTGCCTGCAGCCAAATTCTCTTAACACTTGTGATTTTTTGTGTTCAGAAAACTGGAAAATCTGAACCATTGACGTATCCCAGAAAAGCATATTCTGGTTGAAAGGGGTTGTACCTTCAGTAAGATGGTGAACATGTTGGGAGAAAATAAGGAGACTCCGGGACTGCCACTGCACTTGGTGCCTGGAGACCAAATGCCAGAATTCGTGCCTAATGCTTCCCAACTGCAGGAAACTCAGGGCAATTTGGCAGATGTCCATCAGAGGTACTCAACCACATCTGTGACGCTGTGACAGGTTGTGGAAATGGGGCAGGCGTGGAGAATGGATCAGGCTCAATTCCCATGTCTGCCCCTGAGGCATAGGTTGACGTTACCAGTCCAGTGCCGCTAGCTGCTGTGGAAAGGGGAGGTCCCATCCCCTGTTCCTAGCCACAGACTCTCATCCTTCTCTGGTATTCCTCCGTCATTCCTCTGACCATGCGGTGAGCTGATACAAGATGGTATGCCAGCAGAAAATGAATCATTCATTATGGTAAGGTTAGCTCTCTGGCAGATTCACTGCATGAGTTGGGTTAACAGAGATCCAATGAGCTGGCACATGGGAAAAAACAGCAGTCAGTGGGGAACCTGGATAATCTAACCAATCAAGTCACTGAATCATAGAAATTCATCTGGAAGAGATCTCTGGAGATCATTTGGGCAAACCGCTGATGCAAAACAAGACTAACACTGGCATTACAGTGGTGGTTGCAAGCACTGGCTCTTTTAGTGTCAGTTTCTTTGCATGTGGAATAGGGGTTACTCTATGATGAAGCTGGATCACTGTTTGGTGATGCATCTGGAGATCTGTAGGTGACAAGTACTGATTTAAAATGAAGGACTTACAAGACCATGCAGTGCTGCTGGGTGTCAAAAATAGGAATTGTGGTTTTCATGGCCTTTGTATAATGTTTGTGATGTGGAATAATGTTTTAGATGCAAGGCTGATTTTGTTCAAATATTAAATCTTTTACTCACAGCCTATGGAAAAAATACAACCATATGTCATTGAAGAAGGGATGATACACAGCACTAAATATTCATCTATTTCTCAGAAGGTATAAAACCAGTGGTTGCCTGGAAGCTATTCCTGATGTGATAATGGCTGTCATATTTGCCTACCTAAACACAATGATGTCAGAAAAGAGAATTTTTCTTTGCTCCTTTATTGTAGCTGTTTCAGACTGGATCAGTTATAACCAGTCCCTTCAAAAAAAAAATATTTACTTTTCATCAGAAGTTTACATAACATGTTCTCCAAAGGAACAAATACTATTTCAGCATAGTTTGAAACATGGGAGATGGAAAAGAAGTTAATGAACAACATTTAAGTCAACATCATAGCGCTTGCTTTCTCTAGTAAATACCCAGACCATCACACTGTGATGCAATAAGGAGAAGTTCATGGTCAGTTTCTTTCACCTTGTTCTTCGGTACATTTTTGAGAACCTAATGCAAAAATCCTGCATTGGCCTTGAAAGTGTTAACTGCAGGCAGGAAGTATTAGTGCATATATATACCTTAGGGTGAGCCTGATCTTATTATAGACATCTGAGGGAGAATTGTGTTAAAATAGTATAAATAAATGAAAATTAGAAGAGGAAGACTTAGAATCCTCTCCAGAGGAGGGGAGGGCCTGGTGACAGATACTGTGGGGCTCTTGAAAAGAGGTCTGCCAGGCTGGCAATAGAACAGAAAGGGGTGGAGGAAGTAAGAAATACCATGTTAGTGGCCTCAGCCCATGGCAGGGGTCTTGCCTTTGAGTCCTGTGTTAGGGAAGAAACAGAGCTTGGTTTCCTTTCAGGGGAGGAGGTCCTCCCCAAAACAAACCCAAACTACGTGGTTTCAGAACTGGAGACTGCTGGCTGGTGAGAGGATGCTTCAGTAGCTGAGCAGGTCTGAGGCTGACTATGAGTTAACTAGAGGATTACGTCTTGAAAAGAGCTTGATTTTTGTGGACATGTGCAAGGAGTTTGTGGTTCATACAATGGACAATCCCGGTCCATTTAAACCCAATAAGAATGGTACATAAAAATTTTTGCTGCATCTCTTCATTATGTCACAATCTGTAGCCTTGCTCTGCCACAGGACTTAGCAGCAAACTGCCTGCATTCTCCTTCCCTAAAGAATATAAAAGCCATTGGTAGAAGTAGAAGAGATAAAATGATCCAGCAAAATCTGGAGAGCTTTGTGCACTGTCATGCATGGAAGTGGGAAATGGGCACTGAGGACAAGGTACTTTTTGCCCTAGAAGCCTTTCAGACTGGGCACATGAAATTGTTTATCCCATTAATATCTAACAAATGAGTGCATGGGTCATCAGGCTTGTGATTGGAGAACAGGGAAAAAAATATCCTATATTTATAAATAGTAACAACAGGGTTGCTAGACTTGTAACAGTAGCATGTAAGGCTTACTAACAGACTTGGAGGGAAGAGCAGTATGAAAGGGAAGGTAGGAGAGACAGAGGAATATTGAATAAAATGTGACAAACTTTAACCAGTGTTGGGTTATATCACAGTGTCATTTTTAAGATAGTAAATTTTCATAGCCAGGGAAACCGTGGTAGATCTCCTAGGCTTTAGTAAGTATCTGATAGTTGCCATATGGGGAGTTACTAAAGATGTTAACTTTCATGTTACAATTCTGGCTAAGGAGAGACAAAAATGTGTACTATAAATAGGGAAAGTATCAGCTTGAAGGAAAACTGATAGTGACATTTACCAGATACTTCAGGTTAGTCTTGAAACTGATCCTGCTTTAATATGTTCATTAATGTCCTCAGCACACTGAGCAACATCTATGCATACTGCTGGTAGGGACACATATAAGCAAGTTGTCAGTATTTAGAGGGCACCATTAGTAAAGGAGGATCAGGATATGCTAGGCAAAGGGCCAGATGACCTTGAGAAGTGGAGTAACAGAAGTGGCATGAAACTTAACAAAGAAGAGAAAAGTGGGACCCTGTGGTTGTGAACATGGTGCTGCAAGCTCATCAGTAGCATAGGGGACAGGAAAATATGGGCATTTAGCCTGATTTCAGGATGATTGGACTGTTAGCATGAAGCATCTGGAAAAGAAATGCAGTGCCTGATGGTGTCTTGAGGAACAGCCAGCCAGGGAAGTGTGAGTACCTTTGTCCAGGGAACTAGTATGACATCTGCAATGCCATAGCCTGGTCTGGTCACTCTGCTCTGAACTTAACTTAGTGGAGGTGGGTGTAGGAAAAGGCTTCTAAGATGAGCAGAGAATCTCCTATACAGGAGCAGACTAGGGAAGAGTAGCTCTTTTATTCTTGGAAAATGAAGACTGAAGTGGGGGTAACAGCAAAGGAGGCCTTTTTATTTATTTATTTTTTTTTTTTTTTAACAGTATATCCTGATTATAGTCAGACTTTACCAGTCACTAAAACCTGGACAGATTGACCAGTCTGTCTGTCTGAAAGAGTACAGTTCACCTGTGCTTCCACAGCCTATGCTTGCATTTTGGTGTGGGCTTCCAGATCTAGGTATGGTCCAGTCCCTGCAGGCCCATCAATGGCCTTTGCTGAAGCAAAGACAGCCCTAATTAGGCCCATCTAAAATAAAATAATAAAATATAATAAAATATAATAAAATATAATAAAATATAATAAAATATAATAAAATAAAATAAAATAAAATAAAATAAAATAAAATAAAATAAAATAAAAT
>JBAFWW010041290.1:24643-55483 GCA_036873685.1 Agapornis canus
AAATAAAATAAAATAAAATAAAATAAAATAAAATAAAATAAAATAAAATAAGAGAAACTGCAGAGATGAGGAGCAGCAATATGGAGATAATTCTGTTTCCCCTGTGTGGGAGGCTGGTTTGCACTGCCTGCAGAACTATTAGGTATTTGTGTCCTTTCAAAAGGAGAGTTGGAGGATGATGATAAAACAGCCAAAACTTGAGATCTACTGCAAAGGCTTGTTCAAGATCTGACATCACAAACACATAAAACAAATGCATGAAATCAAATGCCTTAGAGTTGGAGGGGGGAGTCTGAATTGCAGCCTCCATTATGCAGACCTGAATCTGGAGTAACTGCTGGAGTTAGTGAGGTTATACCAGTTGGCTTTTAGTCTGGTTT
Organism: Agapornis canus; assembly: GCA_036873685.1. Lineage (NCBI taxonomy): Eukaryota > Metazoa > Chordata > Aves > Psittaciformes > Psittacidae > Agapornis > Agapornis canus. Next base: position 25,024 of record JBAFWW010041290.1, read on the forward strand.
GGTTTGCTTCACCTTTGCTCGCAAACAGCAGCAGATAAAAGTTGGCCCTGTCTGTGCTCTTTTGGTGACTTAATCCCCAGCACAGGCTTACTTTATCAGACATCTGTACACAAGGCTGAGTTAATTGGCTCAGATCCACTCAAGCTGAGGTCCCTGGAGCTATGCTGATTTTTACCAGAAAAAGTTCTGACCTAGCCACTTGATTTCGTTATGTAAAAGAGCTAGCTGTGTTTTTCAGTGAGCTTAAATTAGTGATAAAAAAGAAGTCTTTCCTCATTTCATGAGTTGGGGACATCTTTATTGTGTGAGTACTTGCTGGGCAAGTAAGAAAGTTGTTCCCAAGCCATCGAGCTGTGTTTGTTCCATTTCCCCTGCTCTCTAAGGCCAAACTGTGGTTTGGCTGCAGCAATGTGTTTCCACCTGTGAGTTCCTGAGCACTGATGTCACAAGACCTGGCTAAAGTAGCCTCTGTTTTTATTAATCTTACCTTACAAGATAAACATAACATAATCTCGAAAGATAAATAAGCAGAAGCACAAAAAGCATGGAGGCATACAAACGGCCTAAGGTGCAGTATTGACTTCCTAACAGTAGATGGTACTAATGCATCTCCAGTAACATCCTCTTTCTGATGGATTTGAAAGGCCTAAAGAAGCTTAGATCTGAATCCGCTAAAAATCACACAAGCCAAAGGCTGTAGAATATCATCTCCTCAACATCAGAGGGTGTTTAGCAGCCTAGTCACGGCCATATGTCAGTCTGTTGAGCTTTGCTGAGTTCTCAGCTGAAAAATGACCATATAGGAGAATGGCAGGAAGCATAGCGGTTGTTATGAGACTTTGTGAATTTTAAATTATTTTCAGGAGTTCATAAAAAATTCTCTCTGGCCTGTACTGGGGAAGCACTCTGAAAAATTACTGCAAAGATATGAAAGGCCAAGGTGGAAAAATTCTGAGATACAGTAGCATAGATTTTTACTCTTTAACCTTTTATTTCCCTACTGATGTATCTGTCCCATATCTTAATTATCTCTGAAGGAAATTCTACTCTTTCCTGCCTTTTCACATAGGATCCTGCAAATGTCATTAAGTCTCATTGTTTCATTGCACAAGGGAGCCCAGGAAGCACTTTTGTATCATCTGTATGCATATGATTAAAACAGATTTTTGTCACAGGTAGCAGTTCACCTGGACCAGTTTCCATGGTACTGTTAAGCTGAAAGTGTGGGATCTGGCAGTCATTTGCTAAGAGCTGATGAGGAGTTGAAAGGGAATTTTCCCTCTGACCTTTTTTGGTAGAGGTCACTAGTGTTAATCTACTTCCTTATTGGATTTCAAGTATTCAGGTACTCTTTTTAGACATACCCTCAGAAATTTTCAGTGAGGACTGATTAAAGGGAGAAATCAGATTTGCAATATAACAACTCCTTTCAGCAGGCAGTGAAAGGTCAGTCAAATACTTGCTAACCTATATGAACCACCCAGACTCTTCTACTTCTTTAGTGATAATGTGAGCTATGTTTTGGTTCCATTGCTCCATTGGCTCCATTGCTACCAGCTATTGAAGTTCATGTACAATATAAGTAGAAAGAGATTAACATCTTAAAGAACAGGTTTTGTTTTGACCAGGAATGGCTTGAAAATAACTGTCCCAGCCTTTGGGGAATGGGCTTATATTAGATTTGTAAGGTTTATAGCAAAACTTCAACTATTCATTAAAATGTCTGAGAAAAAAAAAAATTCTACTTCTTTTTATTGTGGCAGTGATAGGAACAGAAGGCATATTTTGTTCATCTGTCTTCCGCTGTAGTCTAATACAGCTTTGCATGGTAAAAAGGTGCATGATTCATTTGCACAGTAATTGGCAAAGACATGATAAAGGCCAGTTTACCAATGCCTACTGACTGATGTTTTGAGCATGTCTTTGTATTGCCCTTGAAGCTAAGATTACTGAGAACATACAGTATTGGATCCTAGTCATTACTTGTACCTAGGTACCTGATGCTAAAAATTTTAGTGATTAAAACCAACGCTAACAATCAGTCCAGACCCCAATGAAATCAGTGAAAAGTTCCTATAGATTTTATGAGCAAACAGGTTGGTACAGTCTACCAAATACCACTGAATTTGGTGCAAGGCTGCTTACCCACAATAGTGGATGAACAGGGTCTGCCTTCTCTCTGTACATATACACCCTCACCTTTACACTCACATGTATATGCGTGCACTCATAGAACTACAGAAGACAGATCCCTGAAATCTATTCAAAAATGTTTTTGAGGTTAGGACTCATCTTCAAGAAGTTTTGCTTCATTCTGGAACAGTCAAAATTAATAAACTGTGTCTAAGTACATAAACCAGGTTTCAATTTAGAGCTATCTGTCAGAAACAAATGTACTTCATTAGGTATTTAGGGCATTTTTTCCCAGATAGCTGTGAAATAAATAATGCAAATATTCTCACTTCAGACAGGCAAAATATATTTAAGAAATGGTTAAATATACCCGTGAGAGAGCTACTAATCAACACTTTTTTTACTACTTTTGTTTTGTATTCTTTCTGACTAGTATGTCCGTGGCCAGCTGTTTTCAGCGCTAGTAAAAATTCTCAAGCTCACATTAGGAAGGTTTTCAGTTACATGTTCTGTAGCTACAGTTGTTAGAACACTTGGCACAGCATTTAAAAATGAGAAAGTTGGTTTAGTTGAGTAAAGCACCAGAGCTCTGAAATAATATTTCACTGGACTTACAGAAAACGTTTTTGAACTTTGCCTTTAATGACCAAGTGATAGGCAATTTGGTAGACAGAGTTTCCAAATGTGACTTAAAGTGATGTTTGTTCTATCTGTGTGAACATTAGGAATTTCAATGCACTTATAAGGGGAAAGACTTGTATCAAGTCAACCTTGACCAATATTTCTTTCTTCACATTAATATGCTAGCTCATCTCATCCAAGAGTCACCTCCACATACATCAGTGGTGAAGCATACATGCAACAAAAGTCTCCCTTGTGTTTGCTGTTACCTTAAATGAGGAAGCCAGCAAAGTTTAGTTGAATCTTAGCAAGTATTACTCTTAACTGTGCACTGCCTAATAATGTTTTGTGTTTTCTGGGCAGAAACTACCTATCCTGTGTACCATCTGTCTCTGCCAGGTGGATTGTACAAACTCTGTCTCTATTACAGAAGTGAGCAGAATAGGAAACATATTTGGACTGTGCTGATAGAGAAACTGGGGCTTATAATGGTGCAGTGGCTCGTTGCTCTCTCATATTACTTTAGACTCCAGAGGGAAAATAAATGCTGAGAGTTAAAAGAATGTATGAAATTCAGAAGGGCTACAAGAAAATCTAGCCTGCCATTCTCAGAGCAGCAAAACTAATGGAATAAGGATGGATGATTGGATCTACCACTGAGATTCATTAAGCAGGATCATTCCAAAATTCCTGAAAAAAGATGGAGGGCAGAAATTGGTGTTGCCATTAGCAATGTTTCCCAGGTGCTCTTGGGGAAAGGTCTTGTGAGAGCACAGAGATGGGATAGCCTGCTTTGTCCTTTTAATATGGATGCTTTTGTGGAACAGGGGGAAAGTTCTGTCTTTCTGCCAGCCCCTGTGACATGGCAGGAAACAAGAAAGCTGATGGCCTAATTTGGCCAGGCCAGAAGAGCAACCCAGATCCTGGATCTGGTCCCTGCAGGGTCCAAAGGATCTTGCAGCTAGCAGCAATTGAAGCTATCCCTACCCTGGACACCCACTCCCATGCCTTGGTGCCTCTTACAGCAGTTGACACTTTTTCTCACAGGCTCTGCCCTGTGTGCTGTCCTTTTGGTGAACCCTGAAAGGCATGAGGGTCCAGGAGGTGCTGGGAGCAGATGGGGAAGGAGAAGGCAGTGAGAACCCTCCCACCTAAGGGTGGGGGGTTTGGGGGAGGGTCCTTTCATCCATGTGTACCCAGCCATGCCACCCTCCTTGTCTTTTCAGCCCTGGACCTCAACGCTGCTTGCAGACCCTCTAGCACTGGGCCATTTCCACCAGCCTGCTCCCAAAACACTGGATACTTCCCATGGAGGTGAGACCAGCCTACATGTGCTTCTTGCTGGTGTTACAAGCCTCATCTTCCCCTTCTTAAATACAACTATCTGCAGATACTGGCATGCTCTCAGATGGTGTTTGCCCCTTGCCGGGCTAGCAAAGCCCAGTGTGCAGTGTAGCCAGGGGGCTTGGAGACACTGCCAGCATGCCAAGGGGGCAGCCCTGCAGGGCTAGTGTTCACTGGGAAAGAAAGAGAACTTACTGGCCCATCTCAAATGCCCTGTGATTAATTCCCAGATCTACTACTTACTCCTTGAAAATCATTTCTGGCTATATGCTGTAGTCTTTGTTTCCATATAAAAATCCAGACAATAAAGCTACAGAGCCAGAATGAATCAACATAAGTACTGTCAAAGAATTTGGCTGATGGTTTTATTTTTAGGGTAGAAGTGGCCATTGCTCTGTATATGAGTGGACAGAGGGTGTAAAAACCATAAAGACACCAAATGTTGAGCTTCACAGTTAGACATGACTCTGTGTCTGCTCTTAACCAGTATTAGGAGTAAAAGAATTGAAGGAGTTAAATACCAGTAGGGCTGTTTGAGATTTTGTTGTGGTCCTGTAATGAGAAATATGGCACATTCCTGCTTTTTCTGAACTGATATTGGATGGACTGTAACTAATATTTGTCATGGTACCACTAGTCAAGTTAAATACACTGGAGTGGAACTGGAGGGGAATCAGGAGGAATAATTTGGTCCCACAACTGTTACTTACAGGCTGGAAGGAGGACCATGTGGAGGCATGATAGTTCCCTGAGAGTTACTTTTGTCCAACCACAGACAGTTGTAACAATTACACTTACATTTAATTACTGCACTTAGGCTGTGGTAGGCTAAAGCACTCAGTAGGATAGGAGGTGTTAAGAAGCAGAATACATTTTAAATTTAGAAAATCCCCTTGAGAAATATCCTTATTTCACACTTATTATTAGCAAAGCCAGCTTTGGAGAGAAAATCTTTGCTTCCGTGACTGGAACCAGTGTCTTCAGCAAGAAGCAGGTGTAGAAATCTCTCATATGGGGACGCTGATATTCCATCTGCTCTGGAAATCTAGTAGCAGCTGAGTCATCTCCTGTGCCATGTATATTTGACATAAAGGTTATCAATACCGGGGCACTGCATGCTTAACAGATAGGGCTTTTTATCTTATTTCATTTTCCTGTGAGCCTGAAAGTAAATACCTGTCTGATCCTGCTACTGTTAAATTCAGTGGCTGAAGTCCCTGTTTGTTCCAGTGGTGGAGTATTTAATGTTGACAATTTAAATAATTAAAATAAATGACCCATAGTGATATGAGGCACAAATCTAACAGGCAGGAGGTCATTTTCTTCTTAAGGTGTTTATAGGTGTGAATTAGGATGCCTATGAAAAACATTTTATCATTTCTTCCAGATTCACCCGTGTAGCAAAATACAAGCAGAACAAGCAGAGTTTGTAGGGGGAGGATTGGAGCAAGAAATGACAAAAAATGGAGCAAGAAAAGACTGTGCAGCTCACAGTCTTGGCTGAAGCTGTTAGCACCCACCAGTTTCTGTTGTGCTGCCTATAGGCTGAGATTTTTGGTATCCTGTGCTCGTTGTGCACCTTGTGCATTGGGCCCCTTTGAAAATTTAGGTACTTGTTTTCCTGCCTAATTAGAAGCAGAATTCATTTGAAAATGTATTTGCTATCCCTCCAGGGATGGTACTATACCAAAATACAGTGTATGCTTTGGCTTAATTTAATAAGTTATAATCTCTTCTCATATTTTATTACATTTTAGTGCAACGTGATTTTTTCCAGAGATGACTCAGAGTAATACAAAAGAAACAAGCTTGTCCTGTGAAGAAAACATGAATTATAGCTGATAAAATCAAGATAGTTTGAAAGCTTGCCAGCACAAAGAATGAGCTCCCTCAGATTCCTAACTTAAGAGTAATGTTAGCAACTCTGAATTTGCCTAGTAATTTTGAAGTTTAAAGGAACCTTAAGGATAGTTTAAGGAAATAAATAGAAACAAAAAAATGTCCTGTTAATGCAGAAAAAAATCCTATGAAATGAGGAAGAGAACAAGGTGAATTCTGCTGTTTTGAAGACTCACAACTTGCAGTGCTCTTGGACACACTTAACCCATGCCTTTTGGATGTGAATATTGTTAGGCTCATTGGAAACTGTCATCTCAAGAAAGTGTGTAATGCTGTGTATGGAAACGTCAGCATAAGCAGAATGAGGTGTTTACCTAGGTTTCTGAGATTCTTGCATGATTCTAGCACTGAAACTTTGTAGACTGCATTATCTCACTGTTCCTTGCCAGGTGCTGTTCAACATGTGAGCTTTTTAAACCATTTATGGGTGGAATACAGCACACTGCTGGCTTAGGCTGCAAGCCTTCACATGAGGAAGTGGGCTGTAAATTCAACATGTAGCTATAACTGAGCATTCAAAGATTTACACTGTGAACCTCATGATTTGGTAGTCTGGCGGTGGTGTTACTTATTTTGATGTTGGAGAGCCTTTTTCAGTCAGCCCTTTCTACAAAAGGAAGTGGAACTAATTCAAAGAAAGAATATATTGGGTTTTTTAATATATTTAACTCGTGTTGAGGCATCCCAATGCATTCATAAAAATTCATCCTATAAAAGCCTGTAGAAGATCCTCTCTTTGTCCTCATCATTTTCTCTGTTGCAGGATGCAAGAAATAAATTGATTTCAGTGGGGACTATATCTTGTGAATGAAATCAGCTCCAGTTCAGTGAAGAATAAAAGAATGTATGTAAGCACATTTACATTAAGGTTTTGGATGTAGGTGGAGTTGTGCCTAAAGTAAAACTCATGTTTCACTGAACAGGTTTAGGCATGAAAGAGACAATCGCATAAAGCATGTGAGGCTCTCTGTCTCTTCAAGACATTCTCAGGAACTTCATCTCCCACTGGAACTTTATTCACAGTGCCTGTGATGTATAGACTTGGTATTTTTAGAATGACAAGTAATGCAAAAGGCTGTTCTTACTTCATCAGATCATTCATTTTTCTAGATGCCTTACATCAGAGTTTTCAGAAGGTATCCACTGACTCTGAAACTCAGTGTTGTCTGCACTGTTTGATGGATTTATAATCGCCATGCTTCTCTGTCTCATGCTTTAGAGATACATTCTTGAATATTCCCCCCAGAGTCTGACTTCTGTTGGTGACTTTTGGGCCTCTCCAAAATTGTAATTCTCAGAAATTAGACACCTTAAGCCACTGGCAATATTTTAACATGTCTGAAGATCATATCCCAGACATCCTTTGTAGCCTTGGGCAAGTTGCTTAACCTCTCTGTAGCTTCAGGTTTTTTATCTGAAAAGGAGAGAGAATATCTGTTGTGAACATGCTGTGCAGCTTAATTCAGAAATGTGAGCAAGAGGTGCTGTGAGGTGTAGCTGAATTGCAGAATGCAATTAAGCCACAAAATATTATTAGTATTGTTATTAAATAACAATATATATTTGCTATTAATATTCCATTCTACTGCTTCGTGCAGTGCTATCTAACATACCATTCACATTAGAGAGAGACATACTCTGTGTGGTATGGGTGATGTCTTAGCTTCATGAAAGTTTTGTCATTGGCTTGTGTGAGGCCAGAATTTCACTTCATAGTCAGTCTTACAACTGTGTAAATCAGTGGAAGATCAAGGCTTCTATACTGTGAAAATGTGAGTTGTTCTTCATTTTTATAAACCCTGCAGAACCATTTATTAGACATGAAATACATTTAAAAGGAGAAAAAAAACCACATAACTATGCAGTTCAAATCAGTTAAATATTGCTGGCATTCGATATACTTAAGTCTTATGAATAATTTGGAAAAATTGTTTCAGTGGAAAGATTAATCAAGGTCCAGACATATCCCAGAGTCAATGATACTTACTGCAACTGCTGTCTGAAATCAGTATGTACTTCCCAAACTCTTCAGAGGACTGGTCCCTACCCCCCAAAAATTCAAAGCCTAAGATGCAGAGAGAAAAATTCCTGAAACAAAAAAAATAGCTTTTCAGTGTTTTTCAGATACTGAGACTGGAATTGGCCAAGGTTGATGGCAGTCTACTAACAATTCTCTTATCCTCTAAGATTTTGTTAGAAATGAATACTGCAACACAAATGAGATTCAGAGCGTACAAAATCTAAGATGAGGAATCAGTTCCCCACTGACATATTTTAAGTCTGAGAAGTACATAGCTACAATTTCAGGCAGACTTTTCAGTTCTCCTTGTGTAAGTCTAATAGCGGTTATTTTAAATGCATGCATCATACTGAAAGGATGGTGGAACGGATGCTTTCTAGTTCAAGGTCTGCTGTTGAAAACATTTTCTGCTTTATTAGCTGTATGCATGCTGTGATGTCTCATAGCGCTCAGTGAGAGTGCACCTGGGTGCCAGGATTTGCAGGATTCAGGCCAGAACAGAATGTAAGATTAGGCTCTGAACCAGTACGAGTGGACATGGACAAACTGCAGGTATGCAGAGGATAGCAAAACTGCACTAGTTACTGCCTAATTACCACCTCCTTATGTCGCTTGAATGTCACTTGGAGTTTTCCCTTTCAGCCTGTTGCTGCAACAGGTATGTCTAATAAATCCCTTTTTTTATATCATATGCACCTAGGTCTCTGCTTTGCTTGACTCACCAACAGTTTAATATCAGAGAATCACTCTTTCATGGAGAAACTATCAGTCTAGCAACTTGTGAACTCCTCAGCATTTGATCTGATGCAGACAGTCCTCCTGATGAAATCAATAGCCATATTGATGGAGTAGCAACCTGAGGGACTAGGCCCTGAACTGGGCTAACACAGTTGAGAGATGAAGTTAGTGACTGAAATGCTTTCAGTAGAGTTAGGAGCTGTCCCCTAAGACAGCAGATTTTCTGCAGACTAGAGATTTTAGATGTCCTTGTATAAACTCTGATGAACAGACAACTCACCCCTAAATCAATCTTTTCATCCTGTAAACAGGGCTCTGAAAGCTCTCACCATGACTGAACTCCCAAGAAGGACCGGGAGGTGCTGCCTTTCATGCTTCTACAGTTGTGCCCTCCATTAGGTTTAACACTGGCTCCCTTCAGCACAGAATAGTGCAGTTTACTGGCTCCTTTGAGAGAGTGAGTCTCCTTGGGGTGACTGGAAACAGCAGGACCTAAGAGCTATGCTAGGTTGTGCTACGAAATCCCTTACAACCTTTTGCTCTCCTGGAGGAAAGACAGTTCTAATTACTGCAGCTCCAAATCTTTTCAGTGCTTGTGTCACACTTTCACCTTCTAATCTTTCAGAAGTAACCCTGAAATTGAGCACTGTCAGCCCAGAAAAAACAGCATGTTAACCTTCATGGTCATCCAAGGGCAACCAAACTTGGAGCACTTTAGTAGCTGGGCTTCATAATCTCTCTACGTCGTGCCAATGTGGCCAACCTCTGGAGACTTCACAGATTCATTCCTTACCTTGGTTAACCAACTTTATCTAGCAGCATGACTCAGGTCAGTTACACTTAGTGAAACTCCTGATCTTGGATAAAGCCTCACTGATCCACTCAGCAAGACAACAACCTTTTTCAATACCAACAGAAGGCCTGATTCCATCATGCAGTCTTCCTCTGAGTTATTTTTGATTAACACCAGTGTTAGGAAACCACAGCAAAAATTTCTGAAATGTTTACGTGGATTTTTTTATTTCTAGTTGATACTAATTGATCGATACTTTTTCCATGGCACAGTGAGAATCAAACCTAGATCTGTGTCTACATCTGCTTATCAGTACTGCTGTTGCAGTGGAAGACAGTGTCATTTGCTTCAAAATATATAATATGTACAGAGTAGAATCATAGATCAACTCTGTAGGAAAAGGCCTTTTAGATCATTTAGTCCAACTATTACTCCAGGACTTCCAAGCACACCACTAAGCCATGTCACTAAGGGCAAACTGATCTCTCCTCATGATCTCCCCTCATGGCCGCCCCTCCTCTCACCTCACGATCAACTTAAAGTGATGCATAAATTTCAGGTTGGGTGAAAATTTATGTGGACATTTTAATTCTAGTATCTGAGAAGTTTGTCTGAGTTCAGCTTAAAAACAAAGCTCAAAGAGACATCATCTCTGGGTATTTTTCTGCCCTAAAAAATTCCAGCCCAAACCCAATTAAATTAATGAACTTAAGTGTTTTCCGTTTAATATGACAAAATTTTGACCCAGTGTGTGGGCCACAGGAGGTGTTCTTAGGTAAGTGCTCAAAAAACCTTTCTTTTCCTTTGTGGGACCCTTCTTGCCAGGTGATTTGGGTGAGTTTCTGTGCTAAGGCAGGATCAGATATCCATCTCTGAATCCAATTGTACTAAAAAATAAAAGGGGGTTATTGTCTCCCAGTCTTTCCTCCTCTTGTGGTAGTTTGTCCATGTCTCCCTGCCAGATGTTATCACATCCTCAGATTGTTTGTAGAGATGTTCTGAAGGGGGTCCTTAAGTTGCTTCTGACAAAATCCTCTGTGTTGGCTAAGAGCTGTTAGTTAAGCCATCTTAAGTAAACCTGTCTTGTTTTGATTGATAGCGATTGGGAATGCTTAAAAGATCAGCCCTTAACAGCCTGTGTGACCTGCCTGCTGGTCAGGGCAGTGGCAGGGAGCTGGAGACAGTGACTACTCATGAATTTGCAGAGATCACATCTGACAAAGATCCCAAAGTAGCTCCTCAGCCTCACTGACACCAGTGCTGTGGGCAGGGACTCCTAGGTTCTGTTCCTGAGTTAGCTGCTGGCTCACTACATAGTCTTGAGCATATCAACCATCTCTGCCTCAATTTCTGCATCAAGGCACAATGATCTGCACAGCAGGAGGACTGTGAGAGCTAACTGTAGAGTTTGATCTCCTTGGTGCTGAGTTACGGGCACTTCATATGAATTACCTTTTTTTTTTTCTCTTTCTGATATCTTGAGTAAATGAAAATTCAAATTTGTGTTCACAATGGGAAACTACACTTCATTTTGAAGAATGTTGTTTATTCTGATGACTCACTATCCGCATTGTTACTATGTTAAGTGGCCCAGCAAGGAATCCTCCCTCAGCCCTCATCAGAAAAAACACACAATTCCCAAGAACAATACAGCAAACTATTTAGCTGTCCATGTGGAGGGCTAAAATCTGCTGTCTGGATGCCACTGAAATTCCGTTTGACTTTTTATTACTGGGTAAGGTTAGCATGAGTGCATTCTTATGTGTATTCAGTTAAAACTCACATCAGCTTCTCAGAGAGACCTACGCAAGTAACAGTGGAGTAAGCAATAGCAGCCCTGGCTCCTTACACGGCACTAGTCTGAATTCATTTTTTGTCATACGGTTACGTATCAATTATGATACAGAACAAAAAAAAGTGGGTGTTACATGATGCCTGGGTTGTTGCTAAGACTGTAGTACAGGCAAGATAAATTGTTGATAGAACATTCTACATGCCAGTGAGATTGGCAGAAGGGAAGAGTTCCTTTCCAACATTGACAAAAGTTAGGAACACCTTTTCTCCTCCTGAAGACAGGCACATAAATCCATGTTGTGTAATGTTATGTGGATCTAAGGCCATTGGACTGCAGTATGAAATATTTGTCAGTGATGCCAGCTTGAATTCCCATCCCTAGCTCACTCCAGTAACAGCACAGTTCCTCAAGTGGTCATCTCTGTTGGAAGCAAACTACTGTGCAGAGGTAGCAATAAACAGTCAGGTCATTTCACTCTTGATGAAAACAGAGTATGTAACTATGCCTGAAAGTGTCTGCTAAAGTGGTGCATGGCTGAGTTGCTCCTCAGTTTGGCTGATGTTCCTCTTCACACTACTCTGGCTTTGTAGTGCAGTATTGCATATATATGGATATATATAATCTCTAATATGGTCTGAGTAACACAGTGGAATAGCTAGGGTAGGGGAGTGCTGCTTATGTGGCTAGAAGAATCTAAAATTGAGCACTTAAAATGAAAATTAACAACTATTCCTTTGTGATGGCAAAGGGTCAGTGTGCAATGTGAGTGGTTTTGTAATACTGCTATAGCCCAGGAGTCAAAAATCTATTTTCGAGAAATAGCCTTCCAGAAAACTCTCACTCTTCAAATTATTATGAGATGTTTTCAGCTCTCCCAATATGATATGATGGATGATGAAAAAAGCAAATTAAATATACTGAGTATAAGATGGTTTACTGCTTAACTGTATCCTCTACTGGGTGTACTGGGTTGGTATTTTTAAGCTGCAGAAGGGTTATTACCATCTTAAAGCCGGGAGCTCCAGTCTCCAAGTCCCTATGACATAATGCAAAAGAAAATGGGACAGCTAACTGACAGGCTCTGTCATAACTTACTCACTGGAAGCTCATACAAGCTCCTGACACTAATACCCTTCCTGTGAAGGCACAGAACCAAAACCCATCATCACCTGAGACAAGCATACTTTGACCACAGTAGCCTTGGGTGGAGCTATGTCCTCTCCACCAGGTACAGTTGGGGATGAGCCCTTATCTTTTGGTGTGTGTCTGAGCAGTTGCTGTGTGACAGCACCTCTCATGATTGAAGTCTTTAAGAGGAAATATGGAGATCATGGGGGAAAGGTGGGAGATGGGAGTTTCCCAGAGAAGTCCAACCCAATTCATTCCCCTAAGGATGAGGGTTGCAGGAATATCCCCTGGCAGCCTCATGCAAATAGGTACCACCCACTCTGGTCCTCGAAGGATGTCTCTCCCTCCTTTGTCTCCACCATACCAAGCATCCCTTGGAGCAGTATTGCCAGACATCTGTTAGCTGCTGCTACTTCTGATTGCTTCTCTGCTTGCAACTGACCAAGCCCCAGGAGTAGCTCACACTATTTCAAGTGACGTTAGTTAACTGCTCATTCTTCCTCTCTCCACAGCTGTCTCCATGACCACTGTCACTTTTGCATGGGTTTGCTGTGGCACCAGGGTTCTCTTCCCCAGCAGGATAGAGCCAGGGGACAGGACATGTGGCAGGGAGGACAGTGTGAGAAAACTTTCCACCTCCTGCTCTTGTTCCAGTATTATAGTCCACGCTGCTGATCTGTTTTTCTGACACATTTCTCCTTGCTCCCTACAAAGGCTCGTTTTCTCTGGCTGATTTCAAGCAGCAGTGGGAGATGCCGATGTGAAGCCAACATTGTAAAAGCACACTGAAACCTAACTTAAACTTGGAGCCTGGCCTAGCCAGATCAGCAGTAAAATTTTCAAAAGGAAAGAGGAAAAAAAGCTATTTCCCATCATAGGAGCAATGGGGTGTTTTCCATGGGAACAATGATGTTCTGGTTAAGTTCTAAGAACTTTTCTAATTATTAGGCCAAACCAATGTGAAAGCTGATGTCAGCAGGAAGAGCTGATGGGAGGAACTGTAATTGTGTCTGGGGCCATATGAAAGCATTATACCATGTCTTGCTCCAGACTTTGCATGAGTCATTTTCCTCCTGGTCAGGATTTTGTATTGAAGTGCAGACTGGCAGTTGTGTGGATCTTTCCTTGTGCCAAAACTGCTGTGAAGTTGGTTTTGTTTGCTTTTTTTCCAGTGCCACTGTAAGAAGTACCATCAACAGAATTTCTTTGCTGTGGAGGGAGCATCAAGCAAGGCATCACACTGTGTGGGGCAGTAATTGCAATGCTTGCTGCTGATTTATTGTCAGCAAGCTCTTTCATGGGAAGAGTGCTTCCTCAGTTCCATCTATAAAACCGCATTGGTTTCAGGAGGAATTATGGCTACTTGCCACTTCTGACTATCTGCCTCTGAGTGCTTAGCTCTTTAATTGTATATAGGCTTTCTGTAGAAGCCTATTTGCTGCAGAGATCTACCTTTAGACACCACAGTGTAGGATTGTTCCCAAATAATACAGTGGTTTCCATCTGTAAACCTGAGATAACAGTTTTGCACCCCTTGCCTTGATTAAAAGGTATTTTTAAAAGTGGGTGCACCAAGTGATCTACCTCTTTCTTCCCCTTTCAGCTCATCCCAGCTCCTTGTGGCTTCATTGGAGGAGTACCCATTGTTTTCAGACAGAGCTAGACTGGACTCCAGGATACTCTTAAGAGACAGTCATCAATTTATTGCTGCTGCCAGCAAGGTGAAATGGGTTACAAGACTGTGTAGGAAATTTTGTAGGAAGCAACAAAGCAAGCAGTTATGTCATAGAAAATGGGCAAAGCCTGGAAATGATCCGACAGCTGTGTCAAATACTTCCAGCTACAGTCTTCAAGTCAGAGAGAAAACCCCATCAGCTACCATGTGATTTGTGTCATTCATGTCCATACAATGAGTTCAGCCACCACACTAGCATCAGCCACATGTATTCACAGCTGTATGGTACTTGCTGAATCCTCATGCAGTCTTACTGGTGCGTAATCTGGAAGGCTTTGTTATAGGTCAAACTTGCTTAAATGTTCATGCACTTAAAATATTGAAAGGCTTCTGTTACACACACAAAACACTGGCCTCAAACCTCTCCTACACTGCTCTGGGGGAAGTTTGACTTTTTAGCCACTGTGGGTGTTAAGTGTATGCTCTGAAGAGTCTCTGCTCAGCCCTGGTATGTGGTGGATATTCACACTTGAATACAGATTTTCCCAGACTCCAACATGTGGATACTCAGAACTTTTCAGCATATGCATACAAGAATATGCACTTGTACTGAATGCATCAGCTTTGCACAGGATTTTAAAGCATAATTGCTTTTTAATTAGTAGCACAAAACTATACAAATCTACAACACTCCTCAAAACAAAACAAAGCAAAAAACCACCAACAAAATAGCTTTATTTCCTGCCTCTATTTCTTTACCACTATGGACATTACTCAGAGACCTGTAAGCTGATCAGTTTTTCTTTGCAGTTCATCTCAGGGCTTTTGAGCCCTACAGTCAATACCTTTTGGCTGGTACCTCAATTAAACCAGAAAATGCATGCTGAAGAAGCATTTCATTCTTCTGCCCCATCTTTTGCTCCAAATCTTGTGTGTCTTGCTGAAAGTATGGTTCTATATCCCAAAGACTGATATATCTTGATTTATGTATTTGTTTTTAATGCTTTTCTCTGCTGCAAACAGCAGTCCTCAGCACAAGGAGTGACGTTTCCTCTTCCACCTTATCTGACAATAACTCCTAAAACTGATAAGCCTCCTTCCATCAGTTCTCCACTGTTTTCTGATGCAAATTCATAAAACTGGAATTAAAATTCATCCTTCTGCAGTATGTGGTGGTTTTCCTTTCGACAGTTTTCTGAGTGAGAGCAGCAAGTGTGAAGGTGTTGAAAAGCAGCCTGCAGTGCTCCATGTCAGCTGTAGCTCTCTAGCAGGAAACACTGCTGTAGCAAGATCAAAAACTGATATTAGCATGGTGTCCAGGGCAGTATGGCCTATTCTTTTTATTCTGTTAGTGAACATGCTATTTTCTTGCTTCATTGCTTCATCTACAGCACACTGTCATTATTTATTACAAGGGATAGTCTATCATGCTTTTCAGTGGAAAATTGGATTCCTGACAAAATCATTTTGCTCAAAGTTTTGTCTTTGGTGTGAAAAATACACTTCTATTTAATTAAAAATCATTCAAAGAACATATTTTTTGCCTGAAACTTTTAGAAAGTATTCCTTTAGTGCAATGTTGTTAATTTTTATGGGACACAGGACAGAAGTGTTTGTATCTCCTGTCTCTTTTTATGGCTCACTATTATAGCACTGACTCTTGTGTTTCTTTGGAATACCGTTCTGTGTGCCAACAAATGAACAGAGGCCCAGTATCTATTTCATAGTTTTATCAGGATAAATCCTTGCTAGTGCCACTGAAAGGAAGGCAGTTTCTTTGTATATATGTCTATCCACAGGGCTTCTTGACTGGTTGAGCACTGGGGGCAGAGCTCCCTGGTGGAGACATGGCTTATATTGGCAGAATAATAGTAATCTTTTGCCAATATACTTCAAACTGATTTGCCATACTGCATAAACTGTGCCTGGAAGAAAACTAGTTCCTGCTGACACTGCTTTTGTCAGAAGAAGTAAAAAATCCAGCCTCTGACCAAGAGAGTCCTATGATGAGACACATTATGTGCAGGCAAGGGCTCAGATGCAGTATCTGGTCTGACTGCCACCTGGCTAGCCCTGCAAACTTTTCTGCTCTTCTTGTTCCTTTGTAGTAGAACTAAATAACACCATTTCCCACCCCCTATATACTTATAATTATAAAGGTACAGGCAGATTTGGTAGGTAAAGTAAGTCCCCCTACTAGTTTGTGGTTTTAATGTGAATGGCTAGGTTCATCACTATGACCTGCCAGCAGAGTAACAGTCTGCCTTCTTGGTGATAAGCCACAAACTCCTGGAGGCACTCCTGGCACCTTTTCAAGTGCAATCTAAGGTGCATGTCAGCACTGATGAAATGGAAGCTTTATAGAAGGCTGTTTGGACCTTGATTATTTCAGGAGCACCAGTAGTCAGGGAACTGGATCACTAGAGCTGTCAGCTGGTTAATTTAGTGCAACTCCTATAGGGAATAATGAAGGTTGTGATAAACTGCAGTGTGAGAAGCTGGTAAATAATTTTTATGGTAGAACTGTGTTTGGAAACACTGAATGATGGCAGCTTGTGTCACAGATCTTATGGAAAGGTGCTTTCCAGAGTTATATATTTAAATGGACATAGTCAGTCTAAGCTGTTCTTTGGGAACTCAGCTGAAATCGACAGAATGACTTTAGGGTTGATTTAAGAAAAGAAAATGCCATCAATAATGTTACATATTTATTGATAACATGAAACAATTAACTCCTTTGGAGAGGATGAGTAAATGTGTTTATATTAATGCTGATTTATTACTGCATTGCTTCTAGAACACACAACAATACTTCCAAACCCTAGTATCCACTTGTTTTGGGTTTTTTTATCTTGGCCTATTTATCTGTTCTTTTCCCATGAAGCCCACACAAATGAGGAGATATATTTATTATGTTCTTCTTATTTCACAGTGTCTAATTCGAACCTGGCAATAATGTTTCCCTGAAGAAATACACATTTAATTTTAAGAGGTTTGTCTAATTTTATTTTCTATAGGTTATTTTAAGACCTGGCCACATTTAGATTTTTTTTTTTCTTTTCTAATCCAGAAAACTCCCTAAATTAATGTCCAGTGGAAAACTAAATTTCATGTTCTAGTTGTAGGCAAAATAAGATAAATTGCTAAAACTTATGCATGAGATTCCTTTATTCTTTCATGAGCCAACTTTCTTTGCTCTAGCAAAATTTTCAAAGTAAATAACTAAAGTAATTCTGAAATACTATTTGGTTTTGGAGTGCTATACTATGTGTACACTGGAGAGGTGCTTGTATTGACTGTAACTAGAATTTGGTTTGATGACACTCAAAGTTTCCATACACATGGAGATAACTTCTCAAAAATATCTCTGCACAAGTTCATAGGCCTCTCTTTGCTTCCCTATGCTTTGGGCACTTAGGGAGCATATGAAGCTGACAGTTTACTCAGCTGGGGATTGTACTGACAGGGGTGCATGACTGTGACTTGCTGATAGATGATGGAGGACCCAATATTAGCTCAGAAGTGGTGAGAAGTGCTGCTCAAACGAGTGTAGGTATACTTGCCAGCCCCAGAAAACCTGTACACAGGTGAAGTAATGCAGTTATCCACCACTCTGGGTTATGCTGTCATTCTGTATCAAGACAAATTAGTGTACTCGGAAGCAATCAGAAGTAATTACTCTTTAAGAAACAATAGGCATCACCTTGTGGTTTCTATCTGACAGCTGAAGAGCTTGTCTTCCTGTGGAAAACCCATACAGCTTAATCTCGTGTCAGATCATATTTCCCTGTCTCCTTCTGGTAAATGTTTACATTGCTGCAGTAAAAGGGGCACTGCATGATCTTGGCTAACAGGGGACTCCGTGTTTAGAAATAGTAATGAGATCCAGCATCTTTCAGCATCACTCTCAAGATAAATGCAAAGAGGATTTGTAGGTACAGAATAGCATCTGGTAGGGGCTAGAGTGGTCTCATTCTCAGGAGTAAATCCTGGTTCCACAAAGTCAATTCCTATTGTTACATGAGCTGGTGCTGAGGCACAACAATGATAGGAAATGAAACAATAAGGAGTACAGAGACCTGGCCATTCTCTTGCTCTTCATGTAAGATGCTCAATGACATTCCAAATAATTAATTTTAGGAGCGTAAAAATATTCACTTGAACCCAGCTTTTCTCACCCCTACTGCTGCATTTTCATTCCCATCACCCACTTGTTATTTTTAGGTGTTCCCTTAAAGACTGAACCCTTCCTAAAGGCTCCAGTGGCATCTTTGAAGTCTCACTGAAATCTGAAGTCAGTGTGTGTGTCAGTCAGTGACTACAGTTTATGCTCTCCAGGAGGAACTGCAGGATTTATCTTAGTGAAGATGAAGCCAAAGAGTGGCAGACTGGTGGAGATCCTAGTGAGCTCCCTACTTGTAGTGATAATGAAGTGTGACTCTTTCTCAGGTAGTAAAGTAGAGACCGTCTAAATTTCAGATCCTGGCAAATGCTGTCATCACTAAAGCTGTCCTCAGAGGGTTGTTCCAACCTTTTGTAACTTACCTTTGAGGTAGCTTGTGGGAAAGGAAGACTAAGTAACAATAAAGTGATCTTGTGGTTAACTCAGCTAAGCAGTGCACAGAAAATCTGGATTCAGATCCTGGCTTTGTTTTGGATGTCCTGTGTAATACAGTGTCTGTTCACCTTGGTTCTCCTCCCATCAGACATAACTAAGAACACTTTCATACCATCAGAAAGTGCCTTTGAGAATATATTCACTGATGAGAGAGAAAAATACTGCATGTTATTGAGTAAAATAGAGATAGGCCAGTTAAATACTATTATTTAATTGGGTTTTACCCAATCTCTGAGAATTAACAGTGAGACAAGACTTTTCTGGAGGGACAGTCTCCTTCGTAAGACCAAACTTTGACCTTCATTAGTCTTTTAAAAGAGACTCTTGATAACTTTGTCATGCTTGATTTCTTCATCAGGAGGGTGGTGTAGCACTGGAATATGTCACCTAAAGTGACTGTGAAATATCTGCCTTTGTATATTTTTAAGATGCTGTCAGACCAAGCCATGATTGACCTGATCTGGTGCTGGCAGTAGTGTTCCTGCTTTGAATGGGAAGTTGGACCAGGGATCTCCAGAAGTCCCCTCCAAACAGCAATTTTTGTGATTCTGTATTTCTAATTAGCTCTGTCCTATGTGGAAATATCAGAATTATTTTAGGCAATATCTGTGTGGTGTGGAAACAAACAAGTTCAGTGTTTATTATCCCTTATTACTGGTATTAAGTATTCTAACACAGGCAAACTCTTGAATAGCCTTGCTTTCTGGCTCTCTCAAGGCAAGATTAAGGATAGATATTAGAATAGGTAAATTATCCACTTTTCAAATTATTTTTATATCATATCCATATATTATATATATGGTTATGTGCCTTACTTAATAGTGCATTTGATAACATCACACCTATATCACTTCTGTATAACAATACTAACACAAAAAATTGTCAAGCATTAACTCTACAAATATGTTGAAAAATACAACATAAGTAGGTCAGTGTCTTATGAGGATACTTGAGGCTGAAGTATCTTCTCTACCTACAGATTCATATATGCTATACAGAGTTAACAGCTGCTACTATTCTGCTAATGGGAAGTATTTTCTCTTTCTTACGTTAAAGAAAAATCATTATTTACTTCTTTTTGTCTTATGTTTAAGGTCCAAATATTCCAGTCTCTCTAACAGAAAACAGCAGAACTAAATTCATACTCCCAAAACTCAGAATGATTTATGGGTAAACTCCTCTAGCTGTTAGTGCTAAAAGCTCTCACATAAAGAACTGTAGCATAGTAATAACATCAGGTTCTTGTTTTATGTTTTTATGTTTACTACTTGTTACTATTTCACATATATGAACTGATATAAAAAAGTGTGCATGCATATTTGCAAGGATGCACAATGTAATGAATTCTGCATGGTTCTGTTAATGGGCTTTTAAATCCAGGCTTTGGCTGTGGAGGAAAATTGTTGCATTTGTGTCTGTCATTTTGTCCTGATGCAGAGAAAAAAAAGGTATGAATGACACATGTCAGGAATTAGGGAAATGAAAGATACAGAATGTCAAGGCACTGCAAGATGTTTGTTTGTCCTGGTTTATTCCTTCTGTCATCTTACAACTGCTGTCTTACATACATATTAAATACCTAAATTCTCCATTCCTCCAGTTTTTGTCCTGAAGAAAAAAATATGTAGTAAGTTTAGTATACAATAATTATTTTCCTTTGATGTTAATACGATAATTTAAATCTTCCTTTTATACACAAAGCTCTTGCTTGTTACTCTGCATGTGTGTATGCTGGCAGAAAGTAGAAGCAAGCTACCCATCCCTGGCTGTTTCTGCTGCCTACTGACTGAGTTCTTTCAGTCTTCCCCCTGAGTTGTTATCCTCCAGAGGGTGGGAAAGAAAAGAAGCAATGGCAGCACTATTTTGGCTGATAATCCAAGAGCTCCAGAGTTGTGTAAACTGCCATAGCTGGAGCTCCAGCACCCTGGCTCCCAATGTGTACTGGAGTTGGTTTGTTTAATCTGCACTTCATGCTGGCAATGCATTGCCTTTGGGACCTCACTGCCCTGTTTTCCCTCAGCCATTAGGACTCATGAAATGCATGCTCTGCTGTCCTGTGACATATCAAAAGGAGAATGGCTTTCCTGGGTATGCAGATTCCCCAGGAGGGAGACACGACCATGCGAAAGAGCTGTTACAGGGCTGACCCAAGACAGAGCCACATGCAAGGGCACACTGTGGGTAGTGCCACAAGTCAGGTAGAGAGCGTATTATGGCTGGGCTGCTCTTCATCTCATACAGCAAACTATCATTGTGGGACTGGGGAGGGCACTAAAACACAGAAGACCAAGCAGATGGTACCAAATCATAGTAGGCTCCATTCTTTTACAATGGATTTTTTTTTTTTTTTAAGGTGAATTCAATAGACTGATCGCAATTGCAAGAAATAAATATTAGCGGAGGGTGCTGTGCCAGCCAGAGCTGCCTGGACTGGCTCTGGAATGATATCCATGTTACAGTTTCTGTTCTATAGGGGTCCTTGCACTGTGCTTTTTGCCACTACATCCAGAATGTGGATTCAGCAACAGAGCTAACAGCTGTCTTATGTCATTCGTTCTCTTGTTCTCTTCCCCGGGCAGGGAGTAGTGCAGTTTGTTTCAGCAGGGAATGTCTGTCTAAATGTGTACTCTGCTCTGTGTTTATGTTGGAAAAGGAAAAGATCAAAGCATGTGCTTGGAGTTAAAAATGGAAGCTGTGTGATTAGGGACCTCATCTCATTCCCAGTCATGTGCGTATGTACATGTACTTACATGACGTACCCCTGCCCCTCATCGCTGCCGGAACCCGTCTCAGGAGAGAGCTGAAGACCAAGCTGTTCCTTTAGATGACCATCAGAGGTCAGGGCTGCTTTGAAGGGAAGTGGGCTTAAACTTTATCTATGACTAATTAGTTGTCTGCAATGAGGAGACACCCAAGATCAGGTGATGATAGTGGCTTTGTTGAGGCAGAACAAAGTCCTATCCATCCTGGTGTCCTGTTTTAGAGAGTGGAGTACTGAAAGCATATAAAAAGAGGATAAAATGGGGCACTGCGACAAGAGTCCTTTCCCTAGTATGTTTTTACAGCTTCTGGTGCTCTCTACAGAGGCACTTCCTGAACTCCAGGCTGTATCTGAACTGCTGTACGTAGTGGCTGCTGCTGGATTCCCATGAAATGATCTAGTTTTTTTGAATCCACTTGCTCCTTTGAATATTCAACTACCTATTATGTAAGAAGTACTTCTATGTTATAAGGAGTAAAGAGTAGTTCTTCCCTGTTTGCCTTCTTCATTGCACTCCATGATAAATACCTCAATCACATCCAGTTCAGCTGTCTGTTTGTTAAGTGACTGAGTCCTTGTGCATGAAGTCTTTTCAGTTACAGTTTTAGTATTTCAGTTCAGTTTTAGTACTTCTGGTGTTCTTCCTGCTCCCCTTAACTCTACCATAGCTTTTTGAGATGGCATGACCAGAATTGCATGCACTGCTGAGGACATAGGCACACCACCAGGGATTGACAGAATTGGAGAATGATGTTTTCCATTTTGTTGTCTCATTCCTTCCCATTTGTCCATAGCTTTGTGTGAGAGTTAACAAGTAGCTCTATTGTTAGAAAAGCCTACAGGTAGAGCCTTGCAGGCTCCTTCTGAAGGAAGGATGCAGATAACAGGACATGATTTATCTGTTTAATTTATGTTGGACTGTTTGATTTTGCAAAATTAACTTCCTCCATGAAGAAAGATGTCAGATGAAATGTTCGGTTGAAAGGTGCAAGGGGAGAGTGAGAGATTAGTGTTCATAGCAGTGCAAAGCTGCACGCTTTGATCCTTCTTTATGCTTACTGCTCTGCTCCATTGTGTATCTTGCCTACAAGACAAAGTTTAGGGGCAGGACAGGGAGACTGCCTTATCCAGAAACCACCTACCAGATTGTTTCCCTTGGATCAGGCCCTATTTCAGCAGTTATGTCCTTGGCTTTTCACATGCAAAAGAAGCACTCTATTAAAAGAAACAAGATACTTCCCAGAGTCTGGCAGCTTGCATTTTAACTATCACCCGGAACAAGGGACCTCAAAACTGACCCCAAGATGTTAATTTAACCATTACAATTCCATTAGTCTAATTTGTCATGAAACATCTTTGACTAATTACCTGCATTTGTAAGTTAGTCCACATGTCATGGGATAAGAAGTCAAGCATAGTTATAGGTCACTGCTCTGGGCTGCCATCACATAACATAGACCCTAGATGAAAGGGAATTTAGAGTTGATAGGAAGAATCTAAATGACAGCTACTCAATCAGTACAAGGCAGCCAAGGCTGTAATGTAAAAACTGGACCATTGTCTTAGAAGTGGTGTTTTGGAAAAGATGGGGCATGCCCTCATTAGCAGAATAAGGTCTAAGCAGACTGAGCATAATGCATTCCCCATAAGCATTATGGGAATTTTGAAGGTTCTAATTTGATAAATACAGGACCCCACTAAAACCATTTGCTAAATTTGGCAGACAACAGTAAGTCTCAAACATTTATGACTAATTTAGAACGATCCCTTTTCAAAGAGACCTGATTATGTCCTGAATATTACTTTAAAAAAAAAGCTCATTTAGGAACTGCTGTTGGTTTCCTCAAATGACAAATGTTGAAACAGAGGGAAAGACCAATTAGGAGTCTGATTAAAGGTTGCTCAAGCCTTTCACTGAGTAGTATGTTTGGATTCAGTTCCCTATTACTTGTTGGAGATCTGCCCATGAATTTATAGTGGGAGCAGCAGCATGCTGCGTGCCACAAACACCTCTCTCTCTTAGATTTAGGTGACTGTAAACTTCTCTTCATTTCTCTTGTTCCAGTTCCTATGACATTCCCCTAGAGACAAGATGAGGAGAAGGATGTGGTATGTGATTAATGTAGGACAAAGAATTCAGAAAATTTCCTCTTCATTTCTTTTTTCCTGTTTCTCTCTTCACTGAGAGAAGAGGTGCAGAGGGACATGGCCAAAAGCAATTCCCCCCATCAATATACAGAGCATCATCATCACACTTCTAGCTGCTGGTGCTGAGTGTGAGGGGTAATTAAATCCCTTCCTGCCCCCCAGCCCTTTGTCTCTTAGCTGATCTTTACAGACAGCAAATGCAATTTAATCCTTCACTTCTATCACTCATTTGATCAATACAAAGGGCCAGCAACAACACAGCTATACTGGTCAGGCCAGCCTTACTTTTGTACTCCCTAAGTATGGGCTCTGTCCAAGCTATAAATCACAGCTACTCTAAATTATAGAGGTTGCCAACATATCAGAGGGCTGGAGTGGGAGCTCCCTGTGATCGCAGCAGGGAGGGGAGGATAAGGAAGGCCCTGACCAAGCTGTCTTTTCAGTATTCAGTATCTTTATTCAGACAGCAAGGAAGAGAGAGCTTCTGCGAGTCTCTGTGCTCCTCTTGCAGGCACAAGCCTGCCACACTGGCTCAGCTGTGTTCTGGTTTTCCCTGTTGTCCTCCAGAAAAAATGAAATCCTCTTTCTACAGACCGCAAAGCAGTCACTGAGATTAGCAAGAAACTTCCCTTGGTGGTGTATTACTGCAGACTTTATACTTGCAGATACTCTTTTCCAGCACCCCTGTGGGGAGACAGGATTCATTGATTTGTATTTTCCCCTTATCACCAGCCGGCACTGCGAGTGCTCTGTTCTCTGTGAG
The DNA here is from genome assembly GCA_036873685.1 of Agapornis canus. NCBI lineage: Eukaryota > Metazoa > Chordata > Aves > Psittaciformes > Psittacidae > Agapornis > Agapornis canus. The sequence continues at coordinate 49,460 of JBAFWW010041290.1, forward strand.
GGGGAGCAACAGCATCGCCATGCTGCTCCCAACTCCTGCCACACAGCAGCAACAGCCATGCGCTATCTCTCGGCTCGGTGGTGTGAACACAATGGCACTTCTTTCCTTCCTCTGTAGAAGTTCACCTGTCATTTTCTACCAGTATTCCTCCAAATCTTTAAAGATAAACGAATCTTCAGGTTACCAAATAGTTAGCCTTTCTGCAACAGGCATAAGGTATCTACCAGTCTGCAATGAAAAATCACAGACAATCCATCCTTTCAATCTCTTGCTTTTATCGTAAGCTGATAAAGGAGGCCCCATGCTTGTCAGTTTTGCATTCTTGGTGTGTGCAGTGTAGCTGAGTATTGCAGATTAAAGATGAGCAGTTGAACAGGGAAAAAAAGCAGGAGTGAAGCAGCTGTTTAATGAGATAGAGGGGCTTTCCTCTTGAAAACTGCTTACCCACATCTTGCCTCTTGTAATTGCAGAGTATTTTAAGAAGAATGCTAGCACTGTTTTCCCAATTTAATATATTTCACCCTTTTTTAGGATCATCTTTCACCTTGGTAGCATAAAATAATTCTTTACAAACTTGTAAGTGTCCCACGACATATTTTTTTCAAACTGCTTAGTTCTGCCATGTGCATCTTTTGTTTTACACTTACAACAAAGTTTAAGTGTGCTCAGGAATCAGTTTAATTAGTCTCAATCTGTACCTAACTTTGAGCCCTTGCAGTTTCAGGTTTGAAAACTTCTTTCCAGCCAAGCCTGTCTCAAGGTGTAACAAAACTTCTAAAGCTGCAAATAGATATTGTCAAACTGACTTACAATGGCAGGTTGTGATGTGCTGACAGTTAGAACCAAACCTTGGAAAGATTAGCTTTTTGGCAGCTGTTTCAGCCTACTTATATCACTTGCTGTCTGTCTTTCTGCTAGACTTATTTTCACTTTCGCAAACTCCTCTCTGTGCCTTGCTCTGGTTTTCAGGTAGATGTTTCACCTCCTGGTACCCCTAAGAGTCTCAAGTGGAACAGCTTCACCACTGGACCTCATGCCTCCATCAGAGGTGTCATTTGCTGGCATTCACCTCCTGAAAGGGACCTAAGAATCCATCATTACAAAATCTGCACAAGCTTATGGGGGCCACGGTAGCTAAGAAAGATCATTGGAAAATGGATAACGTATGTATGTTGTTAGCATACGTACCACTGCCCTTGCTAGTCTCTGGAGAGGTGCAGAGGTGTCATTGTCTATATATGTATAAATGATAACAGGGGGCTTCTCAAATGGCAGGATCCTGGGTTGGGATAGGAGGGCTTTTCTGTGAGGTGGGGGCTTCTCAAATGGCAGACACTTGGGGTCATATTCTGGAGAAGATAGATGCCCTAGCTTGAAGAGTATTGCCACATCTGGGGCAAGAAATTATACTGGGTTTAAGATGTGGGACAGAAGAGAGAGAATCTGCCTCACAAGTGACTGAAGGAATTTATTTTGGGGACTCGAAGGACTGAAGTAACTCATTTCACATGACTGTCCCTCCCCCATTCCAGGCACATGACTGAACGCAACAGTCGTTCTGGCCGATGGAAATGTGGTAGCTCTTATTTTCCGCTCCACCTTCATCTTGTCTTCTTACTTGTCCATACAGTATCATATACCCTATGGCATCATGCAATTCGTGTAATTAAAATAGGTGATTATGCAGATGCAAATGGATCCCGAAGGACACCTAGCACATGGACATAGCACCACAGGCAAGTTTTAACTGATTATGCAGCTATAAAGTTTCTTCTTTTTAAAATTAAAAACATTTAAACTTTTTTTACTTCTTTTTTAATTCTAACAGCTTAACTTTTTCCTCTCTGGCTAAAATCTGACATGAAAGAGAGGGAGCTCAGGCTTAACATGGAGCACCTTAAAGAAGTGCAGGCTGCAGCTTTCTGGGTTTAGAAACCTGTGAAGAGCACAAGATCTTTCCTCCCATTGGCAACACCCCTCCCCCCTGCATGCAGAGTGCAAACCCCTGTATGCCTCTGGTTTCCAGATCTGTGACTCCACCCTCCTTTTTATAAACTGTGTATTTTCTCCCTTTCAAAGCACAGATTTTACCCCCTCCCATGCCACCTGGAAAGTTTTGCCCTGCAAATGCCCTGGGTTTGTAAATCATATGTAAACTCCCTGGCTTATTCTGTTTCTGTACTGCTACCTCCAGTTCATGGTTTCTATGTGGTCTCTGCTAATGAGTAGTGTTTGTGGCCTGAATGGCTGGTTTTCTCTGCATTTCCAGTGAAAAGTGTGTATAGAGGAACTGTAGCCTTCTGGCTAGCACTGTTTCTTGTTAGGTAGTAGAAAAAGAGGTACCATTTTTTTTCGCTCTCCATCATCAGGCTGACTTTATTATTATTACCAGCAAGTGATGACAATACTGTTGTCTTTCCTTGTCCCAAGTCTTGATGGATGCATTCAATGACCATGTTAACCCCTCTTTATTCTCAGTAGCACCTTTATGATAGTATTGCCTTTCCAAGCTGCAATCTTGCAAACCTTCATTCCATCTAATCCAGCCTCTTTTGGCATCTTTTCCAAAGGTCTAGAGTTCTAAGGGGAACACTGAGCAAGGAGATTTTTCCCTTGATATCCATGGATCCAGAATTTCTTCCTTACTTACCTATAAGGCTGCTCATTCCTCTTCACTGCTATCAGCAATGAGGGTCAAATGCTATTTGAAGAATATAATAATTTTTAAGGGAAATAAGAAAATAAGGAATCTAAACCACAGCTGTCTGCATTTTCTGTCTGAAGGTACAAATCAGGTGGAGCTGCCCTGATACTTGTGCTGCTGTGTTATGTAAAGAGCAATACATAATTTTCTTTATGTGAAAGAGTGATCTTGCAGTGAAGCGGGAGGTACCATGCTTGTGGTGGGATCAAGGATAAGATGGTGCCTGAAGAAGAGACTGTATGGACAGCATCACCAACAGCATTCCCCAGAGCAGTATCAGAAGCTCTGGCTGGCCATAGCAGAAGTTTTCTACTTCATTATGTGCTGAAAAGCAACTGGTTTCTACTCATTAGACACTAATCAAGGTCACCCCTTCATTGCTGAATGCACTGCATTTACTATGCTGTTGGCAGGAGGTCTTGCTCTGCTCCTGTGTGTTCAGGAAAAAAAAAATCACAACAATGAAATAAAATAAAAGGAGAAGAAGTCCTTTGGCCAGCCATCTGTTGGAGCACAGGCCAGATGCAAATGTTTGGATGCATTTTGCAGGTGTGCCCTGTGACCCATTTTTCCATGGAGGAATGCACTGGGAAAATAGATTGCACTAGACTGTTCCTGCAACTGCAGTTAATCATGCGTTTTCTGTATTACTGCTACAGGATTAACACAAACATTGCTCCTATTTTCAGGCTTATCAAAGGCAGCAGCACATCTCTCTAATCTCCTATTTCCCTACTCTCTTTAAAGTGTCTAAATGAATGGAGCACTGATGAGCAGGGATGTGGTGCCAGCAGGGATGGTGTCAGTTAATGCCTTGCTATTTATGTTATTTAATGCCTGTATGCCTTTATGTGTCCTGGGTGACTTGCTAACCATCTGGCACCCTCCACCCTTTCATAGGACATACAGAGATTTAGACAGCACCTTCATTTGTCTCAAGTCCAGAGAGTGATGCAGCAATGAAACAGTACAGTTCTGGTGTGCCTGCTCCTACACAGCCTACACCTGCTGTCACTGAAGGATGCAGCTTGGAGGCCACAGTTTGGTGACTCTTGACACCAGGAGGTTTTGATTTTAATGAGCTAAGGGCACATACCTGTATTTATATTGAGCTGAATCACAGCCTGAATGTTTAGCTTTACACTTTCACAAGTGACAAATCCTTGGGTTGTGTCCTCCAGCCTTCTAGAAAGTGGGCTGAGATCCACCTTACTGCTTTCACACCACTGTCAGCTGGCATTAACTTTCAGTCATTTTCTCCTTTGAGGCCAGACTGTATTCAGTGACCTAGAAGTAAAATATTCTGTATTTTGTTAGCAAGTGGTCCCTGGAGATGTACAGTCTAAATTGGAATGTTTTCTCAGTGAGCTCTTTTGTGTATCTTCCTGTGGCGATTGTACCGTCATTACCAACACTCCTCTTTCTGGTAGCAGAATTTATTATTTGCTGTCCACTTTCTCCTATGTATTTCTGCTCAGATCACAGTGAAATAAGGACTTTGTTTAATTTGTGGAGGGGCCGTGATATCCTATGGTAAAGCATTTTCTATATGACATTCTCAGAGATTGTATTATGGATTCACTGATATTTCTGCAAGGAGAGCAATCTGGAATCTGTGTTTGACTTGCTGCACTGCATATTAGCAGTAAGGCTGTGGGATCTCACCCTGAAAATGCTCACATCTGTGAGACTATTTGCAGCAGTAAGGACTAGTCATGTGTAGAAGCATTTTCACAATCACTTCTCATGATCATGGGATCACTTGGGGATGGTGCCGATAGTCTGCTGGGAGGTACTGGATGCCCTTTTCAGTGCTATTGCTGCAGGTTCATTTTATTCAGGAAGTGGCCAGCTCACGTAACTTTAATGCAGGCTGCTAATGCAGGTAAGTTATATCTCCACAGTTTTTTATGTTCCTATTCAAGGTCAGATCCAGCTGGTCACTCTCTGGCAGTATCTAATGAACTGCCAGCATCCCAGAAAGTATACAATTTGAGATTAGAAGCAGCACCACCTTATTACCATGATAGTCAATTGCAAATGGAAGCACAGTGGAAGAAAGTGCAAGTTAATGTAACATGTGAGTGGAATAGCACTCAATCCGTGTATTATGAAATTGTCATTCTGTGCCACTGTTCAGCATAAATGGACTAATCTTCAGTTTGAAAATGAGTAGAGCTTGACTGCTAAAGAATAGGTCATTTGGCTTCTGGCAGCAGCAGAAGATGCTGTAGTATTAGCTGTAAGAACTTACGCATTCTTGGTAAGGAGATAAAAATTATTAAATAGCACTGCTTGCTTCTCTATCTTCTAAAGTAATTCATATTTGGACTCAGATTCATCTAAGTATTTGCATAATTCCTCAGGCCATTCCTATTCAGCCATGCATTTCAGTTTGTGCTTAAATTTAAGCAAGTGCTGAAGTCCTTTTCCATTCCTGGGGCTTCAGCCTTGCTGAACAAGGTCTTGGCCATTAGTTTATAATGTTTCAGTAGCTTCTGAGATATATATGCTGTAGCAAATGGAAGATTGCTGTATTTTTTATATTATGGGCTGAATTTCTTTAATGACTCAGAAAGGTTAACAGTGAAGATCTTGGGGCCCTGGAGAGGCTCATTTTCAACAGAGTCTTCTGTTGGAAATCCAAGAACCAGAGAACTGGGGTCATGTCTCTCAGGAGCTTCATGGACTCTGCAAAACTGTCAGTCACTCCGACTGCCTCCCTTCCACTGGCTTCTTCCTCAAAAGGAATGAGTAGAGCCAAGGGGAAGGTGTTGTTGGGATCTTTGGGACATGGAACTCTTTAGGCCAAATTCTGTGATGAATTATGCCTTATAATTCCAGAGTAACTTCTTAACTTTGATAGGGTTGTGCCAGGTGGTAGACATTGTTGAGGCAAATTGTAGTTTAAAAAACACAACTCAGAAAAATTGCATTACCATTTGTATTTCTACCCAAATACAGGAGGGGGGAGATGGTGAAGAACCTTGATATGCTGATTTTTTTTGTTTTCTGGAGATGGAAAGTTCAAAACCTATTGCCTGGCATTATTAAGCTTTTGTGTGTCAGTTCAGTTTAGTATCGGAGCACGTCAGCCAATACAGTGCCACTGCTTCATGAAGACGTGTAGGAATTGGAATTTTTTCAATTGGTGTTGACCCCAATCTAAAATGAAATGTTTGCTTATGGCTTTTTGAAGAAAATAAATAAAAAATTGACTTTTTTTTTTTGGGGGGGGGGGGGAATCTTTGTGAGCAACCCCCCTCACCACAAAACTCCGGGCCCAACCCCCTCTCCCCCTCGGGCCCGGCGCTACCTTC